>JAUCMT010000001.1:18435706-18450063 GCA_032357475.1 Enteromius thamalakanensis
CTATCTATCTATCTGTCTGTCTGTCTGTCTGTCTGTCTGTCTGTCTGTCTGTCTGTCTGTCTGTCTGTCTGTCTGTCCGTCCATCTGTGTAGGAAGAAGAGGGTTAATTTTTTAATAGTGCACAGGCTGCTAGGCAGATGAATGGAGAGAGACAGTGGATGACTCATTATTGTCGGCCATCTTGAGAGGGATGATAGGAGATCCATAAGTGTCCCAGGGCACAACTCTGCATCTGTCCAGGGTTATTTTTGACTCACTGAGATCCTTCTACGCACTGCCTAGACAAATACGAGCAAAAATAGGCTGAGGCGGGAAGTAGAACAAAGAGGCAAAGAGTTTGAAGAGGAGAGACGAGAATGGGTGGAGAAGGAGAAGAGGCAGGAGTTTAAACAAAAGAGAATAGGATGACGAAAACAGCAGCAGGGAGGACGTAGACAAGATGATGCAGAGAAAGAGTGTGCGTGTAGTGAAAGATGAGGGATTGAAATTTGAAAAGACTTGAAAAGGAGCGCAGGAAGGAAGCATAAATATGGTCATAGACATATGATCGATTAAAAAGCTTTAAGCTTGAAAAACAGTATTAAAGCCTGACATATAATAGCTTTCCGAATCTATCTTTCAAAAGTTTATTGAACATCTAGATAAAATCTTAGTTGAGTAGTCATGTTTGATCTGTCAGGGTTTTATGGCTCAAATAGGAAAAAAACACCCTGGTCCAAACTGAGTAAAATATATTTATCTGACCTAACGATACGATGAGATTCTGATAGCTTGTAAGGTGATGTTTATAATGGTATAGTAGACTACCTAAATAAAATGCATATAAATATTATTTGTCACACCATCTGTCTTAAATAGCACAGACATATTTTATCTATATAGAAAAATATTTGGTAAGGGTCAGAATCATAGATTTTCTTTTATGCCAAAAATTCATTCATAAATATATCGAAATGTAATTTTTTATTACAAAGCTATATGCTTTGGTAAAGATTTAATTTTCTCAATATTTACACCCTCAGATTTCAGATAGATTCAAAGAGTTGTATCTCAGCCAAATGTTGTCCTATCCTAAGCACAAAACAATGGAAAGCTTATATATTCAGCTTTCAAATAATGATTAAAAAAAAAAATTGTAAACAATACGATGCACCTAAACTGTAATGCAACTACCTTAATTAATTTTCCAATATTTCTAATGATGCAGACAGTATTAAGTTAATATAATTTTTGAAGTTAAATAATGTATTAAGACTTCTAGCTTGTGTCTGGAAATGTTACCTGTGACATAAGTCAGTCATGTATAGGGTCTTAATATTGCATATTGAACATAATAAAATGATTCAAACTTTGGACGTGGTACAAAAGTGCAAAATAAGTATGTCACTTTAGCCTCACAATAGTAAGCTCTGAGTATTCAAAGCACAATGAGAACGGAAAAAAACTGGGCAGATATTCATGATAGTCATATGCTGGATGTAGAATCAAAGGACTCAGAAGGGGAAGTATTGATGCTTAATTTGTTCATCTGTGTCATCACCAACTGTCCGTATTATTAGTGAAGTGTGGGTCGATGGGAAGTAGTTCTCATAAGACATACATCCTCACAAGACTCACCTGATAGTATGTGCCACAAATATGGCACTAGAAAGAAGAAATAACTGTGCTAAACTTAGAATCACTGTCATTTATTTCATACGGCTATTTACACATATTTAGAAGTGAAGCTTAGACTGGTATATGCAAATTATTCAGCCTCAGGGATTATGGGTACTTTGGCAGACAGTTATGAAAATAGGCAATTGACAAATCTCATGAGTTCACATTAATTGTTGTTATTTCTTTCCATCAAGGCTTAATTGTTTTAGGTTCTGGAACTAGTCAGGACGTTGATGTCTTCTATTTTTAGCATCATCTGCCATAAGTGATGTGTTTATAAGATGTCATGACTCGTTAAAAATAGCTCAGCTTTGAAAAGGAAAAAAAAACCATCTGGAGACTGTCTCCTCTGAGTTCTGCTCTGTGTAGCTGTTTTGAATGCAATGCAAAAAAAACCCTCCTGCATGAACAGCTCCTTAGAGATGAAAGTGTGCATCTCATGTCTGATGTTAGATCCAATTTGGAGACTGGTTTGGTCTTCATACAAGCAAATGTGTGATCTAGATTTGCTGAAATATGCTCAAGCAGATGGTACTGGCGGTTGTCAAAAGCCTTGTCAGTGATACTCCTGTGTATTCACCTTTAGTAGCAGCTGTCTTGGTGTAACACCTTGGCGCGTCCTTTGTAGCCTGCGTTTCACATAATAATTCACACATGATTAGCTGTTGCTTCTTGAAATTTTAATGCCAACTACCCAAAAATGTCACATGCATAATAAAACCAAATGCACTAAAATATTACAGATGATGAGGTTGCAATCATGTTTTGGTGATTTTCAGATTGTAGAATAGAAGCCATGAAGGTAGTGTTTTCTCAACTCTTCTTACAATTTTGCTGTTGAAAGTTTTTTTTAGTAGTTGATGTACTTGGTTGCCAACGAGACAAAGAACAGAACAGAAACAGTATCAGAGCTGCATGCCTGAAATATCAAGGTTAATAGAAAATATGTTTTTAGGTCATTTATAATCAACATGTATTTGTGTTAAACTACGCAAGACCTGCAAAACCTATTATTTGAATAAACGTGTTTGAATGCTAGTTAGCATACCAAAACAAAGGAGTCTGTAATTTTCCTCCAAAAATGTTCACAATGTAATTTCCTCCACCATCTCTTCAACAACTGAAATCATGACAGAATTGTCCTTCATTTTCATTCATTTTGCTACTGGATATTACTTATAATTAGACAAATTAAATAAATTAGTGTGAAAGGAGCTGTTTTTTGAAGTCCTGTAAGAAAGTTGTTCCTTGTAACAAAATTTTACTTCTTTCAGTGAAGTGTATTTTTTAAACTTAACTAGGCCTATACTGCTGCTGAGTTTTCAGAACCAGTTAGCTGCTGAACACATAAAGACAATATTTGCGAGAATGTTCCCTATTGAAAAAAAAACAGCAAATGCTTGTTAGGTGTGGTTTGAAGCATGGCTGCTGGTTTGAGCTAATTTAACATGGTCCTTAGATGGTCATGTGATGCTCAGGACTAGCAGGACGATCAGCTTAAAGCAACCTGTGACCAGCATGCTTTAAAACATACATAACTAGATGTTGGGTTACCAAACTGCAGCAATTGACTTCCATAGCCATAGTTTTTTTTTCCCATACTGTGTAAGTCTATGGCTACCAGCAATCAACCCTGTTGGACAAAAAACAATATATGCAGGTAGAGTAGCCTATGTTTTGAAGCATGGGTGCTGGTCAGGCGCTGGTCCTAGTTGCTCACATGACCATTCTTCAAAATATCTTATTTGAACTCAACCGAAAAGGAGTAGGAGTAACTTTTGAGTAACTTTTAGCATTTTGAGTAAATAATTACAGAATTTTTATTTTGGGTGCCCCTAATTGACCGCTTTAATTAGTATTTTATGAGTACATTGAATAGGGGTGTTTAGGATTAAGATCTTTTCAAGTTGACATGAAAACAGTATCGTCAGGCAGTTAAGTTACAGGTATGTGTGTAAATTCAGGCAGCTGAGGCACGTGAACCCTCCACGGTCCACCGATGAGTGTGATGACGCACTCCATTTGAAAAACGTCTGCCTCACTGCGGGAAGAGTGCAGCGCTCTGCGAATGTGTGATTAGGGCTAAATGAGTGTGTATGTGTGCACCCGCGCAAGTGTGCGACTTTGCATACGCAATTCATAAACTCTCCAAATGTCTGTGGTGCCGGAATCTGCCAAGAATGTGACTCAAATTTCTCACATCTCCTCTCACTCCTCTCTGCATTTTATTCACCGTTTCACACACTATTTCAGCCCTGCTGATGTCTCTTGCAGTCTGTCTTTCTCTCTCCCTTTTGGTTCTCTTTCAAGTTTTAACGTCAGCCACTGTCTCTTTTCTTTATTAACATAGAGCAGTGCAAGTTCTACAGCTCTCTCCTTACACTTTGAAAACACATCAAAACATATGAGATTAAAAACCTGTCGGTGTGTTTACGGGATGAATGGAGGTTGATGCATCGATATAGCACCCCCTCCTCTTTTTATTTTCCTCCCGCAACAGATAGCCATGCTGGTAATCATTAAGGAGGACATCATTAAATTCTGGGCCTCCAACACAAATCGATCCTTGGTTTATTACTCAACAGCACTGGTTTCGGAACACCTATAATTAAGCCCAAAACAGGGAGAAAAGAGGAGAAAGACAAGGAAGATAAGGGATAGAAAAAAGCATCAAGCTCATGTCAAGAAGAGCTGGAGAAAGTGAGGAAACGAAGGGAGTGAATTGAAAAATGAGAGAGAGAAAGGTAAGGGAGGGGTGAGAGAAGCTGATGACGACAAACTGAGCGGAAAGACCGAAAGAAGAGAGAGTGTGAAAAAACAACAGAATATGTAACAAAGAACGAGAGCTCTGAGCTGTGCTGAACTGCACGCTAGACAGAGATGTGGGAAAATATTAAAATCATTGCTAATTTATACCAAATGCAACTCCCGCAGCAGCTAGAAATTAGAAATTTCCGCTTATAAGTTTTGCAATCGTTTTTCATAGAGAGAAAATGCAATTTCAGCTCAGAGTAAGTCTGCATGTCCAACACACCAAAGGAGTGTTCATGTGTATGTGTAGATATGTACCAGTAACTATTTATTTGACATTTATTTTCATGGGGGCGATTACCAACACTTCCAAACTCTTGCTGTGATGAGCCACTTCCGGTAAACTCACTCGCATTCACAAAAAGCGTTGTTGCCTCCTATTTCTTTCTTCCTCACACCTATTCCCCATTCATGTGATTCAGTGACTCATTCTTCATCTAATATTCAGCGATATTGACGTGGTCGCCACCCCTCGATTGCAAGCCAACTCATTGTGTCGCATTGTTGAGTGCCGTGGCTGACAGCCAATGGGCACGCAGATGGTGGGTGGGATGATGAAGGGACTATTTGCGCAACTGTACTTCATCCAATGGGGGCGTTGAGATGCAGATGTCTTCCATTCAAAGGACTGATTCATGCATCATAATCGGCCATACACAGTTTACTCAGTTAGTTGATTAGTTGAGTAATTGTAGTCTACACAAACCTGATTCACATCACACTGATATCTTTAATCCGCAATCAGTGCAAGTTGTAACGCAAACAGGCTGGAGATTGAGCATTGGATGGAAGATGAAACAGCCGGTTGGCAGTAGTCTTCAGGTTACTGTAGAATTGAGAGAGAAGGCACTCTCACCGGGGCTTACATGTATATGTGTGTGTGTATGCGTACACGTTTGTGCTAAGCACAGCCTGGCTTTGCACATGGTGGGAGACCGAAGCAAACTCTCTGCATCTTGCTGCTCTTTCAGTGAGAGCCATCTGCTGAAGACAATCAGACAGAAAGAAAAAAAAGACTCTGAATCTGAATGAACAATTACCATGTAATACCACACCTGGAGTGCTTTGTGTATACCTTTTCCAATAACATCATCTTTTAGTCAGTCTCAGGGGTGCGTTTACTCGCGGACACGTCTTGCATACTCTGCAACTCTGAATTAAAGCTCTGAATGGTGGCCAGTGCGTTGCATGGTAACTGCGCGTTATAGTGAATGATGTTGCCTTCAAAGAACTTACAAGTAGAGTGAGTGTGTGTGTGTGTGTGTGTGCGTCTGTCTATTTGTCTGTCTGTCTGTATGTGTCAAGGGAGGTCAGACTGAGAGATGCGAGGGAGAGGAGGCACATGCGAGATTTTGCGGTAGAGTCGTGGCCGTTGGATGGAGATATAAAGAAAGTACGCCCACACCAGAGATGTTTCGTATTCACAGATAAGCATTTATTCTTTTGTCATGCTTTCTGTCCATCATTTTGTGTTGTAGTGAAAAGATTGAACAGCTCATTCTTTCACATTCTTACATTCGAATGCACATGATGCATACATTCTGGGTACAAAGGTATAACTAATGCTTTGGTCATCCGTGAGCAACCTCACAAACATGGTTACTCGAGAGCACCTTAAGGCAGTTTGACCTTACCCATTCAGCTGAGATATACATTCACACATTGTACAAACATTTTAAGACATAAATGTGTCATGGTAACACCCGAGGGACAAAAAGATCAGTATTATTTGTTTCAGGGTAAACACAAAACAGGATATTGCTGGAATTAACAGTAGATCTTTACCTTTTGTATTAAGGAATTTTAGATTGCATTTCTCTTTATCATTATGTCCATCCTTTATCATCCATCTCTTCGCCACTACCACCCACATCCACCTCTGCTTTACTTCTTTTTCTCTTTTCTCTCTCCTCTTGTCCTTGCCCTCTCTGCTTGGTTTCCCTAAAGCATTTCGATTCTGTATTGCAGTTCGAAAGAGGAGGATAAGGGAATAGGCAGAGTCCACCAAAGAAAGCCATTGCCTTTAGAAAGCCCACCAAGACCAGTCACACCTTGCATGTTCATGACCAATGGTAGACATTAATCTGAATGTCGACCAATCTGCCAGTAAACACATTTTTCCACAGTAGCTAATTCATTTCAAGCAACAGTCTTTCCACAGTGTTCTTCATAAATTGCATGGTCTTGGATTCAGTCCTAGTATTTAGCTTTTTTTGACTATAGCTGCAAGCTGTTGACTGGTTTGATTTAAAATCTATACTTTAAATGAGAAAGGATGGAATTTTCAGATACAATCAGTTACATTTGAATTTAAAAAGAAGAATAAACAAAGGGGAGTCTTGGAACAAAGTAGGTAGTGTATTTTACAGTAATAACTCAACATATTAACAGTGTTTTGAAAGACAAAGAGTAAAAAAAGAACATTCACACTCTCGATTGATCTTTCCATGCACTGACCATATAATATCACAGACGTTACTCACAGTGACATTCTTGGCCATTCAGAACAGTGACAAGCATAAGGCCTTTCATAGCGTTATTTACAGCTCCCTCTGCCAAGATGACATATTTACACAAGTGATAATTGCTGTCATAGCTGATGGATGATGTAATGAATTCTTTCGCCTTTTCTTGTGCGTCCTCTCTGTCTCTCCTGCGCGTGCTTTCGCCTTTCTCCGTGCATCTTGAATTATAGATGTATTGCAACACTTTCAAACTCATCACTCCATTGTGCTTTGTCTATCTTGCTTCTCTGCTGCACGCCGTTCCTTTATGTGCATTTCTAGCCCTGAATGATTTTGAGAGCCTTCTCTTATAATAGATGAAATATAACATTCGATCACTGCATTCCAAATGGAATCAAAAGATTTGCTCATTATTCTATTGTTACCAGCTAACTACTGAAATAATGGAGCTGTGGTGCTGTTGGAAAGAGGGTGTCGTAAGTGACATCACAAGCTATAATTACAACTATCATAGAAGCACTTAGAGTGGCTGAAAAGTCTAAAAGCATACAAATATTGTACGTAAACCTAAGATGGAAATTTCTATCCTCTGTCTGCACTGACTGTGACAGAGATGGCTTAGAATACACTTGTCCTCAAAAAATGAAGGACCGAGTATCTGCCTAACTGTCCAAGCCCTCTGAACAGCTTTCATTACTTTCCATTAAGGGCCTGTACTGCCCAACGTTCCCTGCTTACCCACTGTATCCTAAATCAGTCTAGTGCCCTCTGGTTACCAGAAACTAGAGGCTCGAACTGAACAGAACAGAGATACAGGTGAGGCTGATAGTAAACAGGAATCAAGGCATTGAAGAGTTAAATTGAGTAAACAGGGTTTTCCCTCCTCCAAAGAGGAGAAAAATGAGGGGGAAGAGGGTTCTTCTGGAGATAAACAGATTCAGCCAAAAAGAAGATGGATGGAGACAGTCAAGACAGACATGGAGAGTAGCAAGAGAATAGAAGATGAGGAGCGAGAAGTAGAGGAAGATGGTGGCAGAGAGTCAAATTCGGGAGGGCACTCGAGCTCAAAGCAGCGCAGAGAGGTGATGCCCGCATCTTCATTGCCATAGTTGGCCCAATACTCTTCTGGGTCAAGCTTGGGAAGAAGAGCCTCTTCCTCCCCGAGCTCGTACTTTGTGGATGTAGATGTGATTGAGGGATGCTGGGACTTGAAGGGGTAAGCCTTGGTCTCAGAGGTCTTCTCAAAGATGCCCTTGGAAGTGCTGACGGGCTTGTGCTTGGAGAACCACCAGCGGGTCTTGGTGCTGAAGGTGGTGGTGGTGGTGCCAGAGAGGGAGCCGGGGTCGGGGAGAGGGCACAGGGCGAAGTCCATCTCCCTCAGGAAGCGCAGATCCTCTCCACGATGAGAAGCAGGGGAGGCGCACAGAACCTCAGAGCTGGACAAGCGGGCTCCTCTGAAGAACTCCCACAGGGGACGGGCCTCGCACCCGCAGGCCCAGGGGTTGTTGTTCAGCCGCAGGAACTCGATGGAGGAGATGTCACGCATGGCCTGACCGGGCAGCTCTGCCAGGGAGTTGTTGAAGAGGAAGAGCATGGTCAGCCGGCCCAGGTCGCGGAAAGCACGGCGATTGACCTGACGTACCCTGTTGTCGTGCAGCAGCAAACGGTCGAGGTTGACCAGGCCACGGAACACGTTCTCGGACAGGGTGCGGATGCGATTGCCGTGCAGGAAGAGCTGGCTGAGGTTGATCAGGTCAGCGAAGAGATCGTCCTGGATGAAGTGGAGCTGGTTCTCCTGCAGGTAGAGGAACTGCAGGCTGTACAGCTTGTGAAAGATGTCGTGGGGAAGGGCGGCCAGCCGGCAGCGGTGCATGTGGAGGCTCTGAAGCTTCTCCAGGCCACGGAAAGCTCCACCCTCAAGGCGGTGCAGATGAGGGTTGTCACCCAGATCGAGCTCCTCCAGGTCGCGCAGCTCGCTGAATGCACCGGCCTCAATCCAGGTGATGTTGTTAGAGAAGAGCCACAGAACCTGGTATGTGATGAATTGACAGACAGGAAAAGGTAGAGAGAGGAAGGGGTAATGAGGTGAAGATATTGAGAAGGAATACAAAATTTTTTAATATTTTATAAATGTACTCTCAAATGTATATTCACAAATGTAAATTTTAAATATCCTATTCAGTTTTATGAATGCTTCCTTACCTGTGTGCCAAAAGCAAAAGACCCCACTCTCAGTTCAGTGATGCGGTTGTTCTGCAGAAAGACGCGCTGGGATTCGTAGGGCATGCCCTGGGGCACAATAGTGAAGTTCTGCGCCTGGCAGCTCACAGTCATGGGGGTCGGGTAACACACGCACCGGTGAGGGCAGTTCTGCGCAGGAACGGGTTTTACCACGACCAGCCAGACAACCAGCCAGAGCGAGAGCGCGCCTGGTGGAAAGAGAAGAGCGCGTCACATCACAAAGTCTTAATAGCTAAAGCGCAAGTTTCCATTTTGTACATCTCATCTTGTCCTTTACATTAACTCGTGAGGATAAAATTATTTGATTTTAAAAAACGAACGATTAGCCTACTAGAAATGCACTTAAATGTTTTACTCATTATAACAACATATTGGTTTCTATCTATTTACGTTGTGACAATAATTTCTCTCATTAAGCACGTTTCGGCATTTAAGTTCATAAGTAAATCGCTTCAAAACATTTATAAAAAGTGCTATTTAACTTTGCATTAATTGCATTGTTGTAAGTTTACAGATGTATGCAGATCTTACAGGCTCTTAATCTTATTTTCTTCGAATATAAATGTCATTCCAAATGTAATTTTAATCTTTTAAAAATATACCTACATTTGCTAAGATTTGTTTGAATAAAGTCATAATTCAAAGCACTAAAGCATTCATGCAGAAAATTTTACGCATCAAGCACAAAATACATATTCTAATCATGCTGCGTAAAACCAAGCATTCTCGAAAGCCAGCTTTGATCATATTCTAAATCCTTAAATCATTTAAAATGCATTCATTTCCATTACTTAAAAATATAATAGTTAAAAAATTCAGCATTTCAAAAGCATATTCACAATAAAGATGAATAGAGAAAAGCAGAAACTTACTTTTTAAGTTGTGCGCAAAGGAGCTGCGTTGGCTCCGCGTAAAAGTTGATGTTTCCATTCCGAACCAAAGACGAGAGCGAGTTAGCCTGAGGAGTTTAGCGACTGATTCCCTGCTATCTCTGCTGATGCTCTGGTTCCCGAGTCGGAGCGACTGAGAGAGTGCCGAGTGATGGGTCCCGGGCCCAATTTATACCCGAGCGCAGCGCGCGCCTACGGCTGTGGGCACCACGGAATCTCTCCTACGTCACCAGTCGGGTCAAGCCCAAGCGAGGGTGGCAAACGGAAAAGGCGGTGCGCAGAGAGGAGGGGAGGGCTCTCGCGTACCAGTTTGGACAGAGGGAAGTCGGACGTCTTAGCTCAGAGTTACGATTGTATAGACGTAGTTGGAAAGGGCGGGGGAGCGCAGGCACGGCGCCCGGTAATGACTGAGCTGAGTGCATGCGAGGAGGATCGCACGAGGCACATGAAAGAGGCACATGCTCGTTTCTTGGCTTTGCATATGCGTCCCTTTGGATTAGCTTCTCCTCCGCGTTAATAATGAGACGCCTAAATGAAACAAACGCATTGTTTCAAAGGGAGACTTTGGGCTCTGGAGACACAAGTCATGACTTCAAATATAGAAATATAAAGCTATACAATGAGATAATCGTTAAGGGATTTGATAACGGGTGACTAAAGAATGCAATTACTGTCACTTACTGCTGGAAGGAAAGCCAAAGCAATACCAAATTTGGTCTCATCATCTCTTATTTGGGCAGCTTCCTGGAATGGGCTAAACTATAAGACACTTTGAGTAGCTACTCCAAAGCTTTTACCATTATCGTTATATGCTGCATTTACAACACTAGTTCATACATAGAATCATTAAGATAAAAAAAATGTGAAAATTACATTGAATACTTTCAAATTGTATAATTCTGCTTATGGTCAATAAAGGGCCATTTCAGTAAGGAATAATATAAAGTCAGCTGTTTATTAATGCAAAGTAAAACCAGGCAAGATCAAACCTCTAAATAAACAAATAAAAAGACATGTAATATCATTATAAGTTGATTAAGTTTATGATGTATGTAAAAGAAGTGTGTCCAGGAAAACAACTCAATCAATCATTGATCATTGTGTTTTAGTTTTCTTGAAGAGACTATGAAGAGACCACAGTTCTTCCCTGGTCAGTGGCGTGACTGACCAATCAGAATCAAGCATTCCCGAGATCCTCGTAATAAACAGACAGACAAACCGAAAGACAACGGTAGACCCGAGGATGTCCATGTTGTTATTTAGCACCTCCTTCATTCGCTCATGATCTGGACACTTCTTTTCTTTTCCTCCCTCCCTCTCCACCTCCACAAAAACACAAGATGACTGGACGAACAGGCTTTCCCCGCTCCACCTACACCTACCAGCTGGACGTGTGAGTGTATGTTTGTGTGAGGGTTTTCATGTCTCATGTATATTACCTTATCGCCAACGACAGTCAGCCAAGTGAATGCCATGACTGACAGCTTTTGGGTCGTGGTACAGTTGTGTATGAAAACGAATTGCTGAGAAACAACAAAAAGACTATGACGGGGGAAGAGGAAGTACAAAGTGTGGTTGGAAAGGAGGGGTTTATGGAATTAAAAACAAGGCAAAGAAGCGACACATGACTCATAGAGAATGAGAGGGATATGGGACTGCACTTAGAGGGATGATGTGCATAAGGCTTGATTAGTGTGCGGGCCAGCAGCCTAATGCATTAAAGCTGTATCCCTGTAGTGTTCCAAGAGTGGCTTTGTAGTGCCCTAAGGGAGTGCTCTACAGTGGCAGCCCACATATAATGACGGATTTGCTTTGCCCTGTTGCATAGAGATAGCGACATAAAATCAGCTCTGATAACTTTAGAGTCCTGCGTCATGAACTTTGCTGTGCGTCGGAAAAAAATGGAGGGCAGAGGGGAAGTCTGACCCCCCCAAATGTATGGGAAACGTTACCCAAAAGTCAAAAGTATGACATCATTACTCATTTTGTCTTAAGCTGGATGGATTTGAGACATAAAAGATATTGAATATTGACTGAAATTTAATTTGTAATAATTTGGCTACTTTAAAATAGGCAAATAAAAAGGTTTAGGAAAAGTAGGCGACATGCACTGAACAGCGTTTATAAAATGTAAATAAATAAAATTCCCCCTTTTCATCTAATCATTAGATAAGTTCTGTCATGAAACTCTAGATGGTGCAGTCGGATAGATTTAACTTAGTATGGCATAATGACATCATCATCACGTCATAGTTGATTGGTTCTCTCCTGTTCGCTCGCTGCTCAACATTCTAGGGTTTGCTGTAGCAGTAGGACCGCTCTCCGGAAACCCTCCAACTTCCCCAGCTCCACCTGTATAGATCTGTTACGTATGCTATGGGGGGTTATTCATGTTATATGTGCAGCAGCCGTATATCTTATTTGCTCACAGCAGCCTGTTGCTGATGTCTCGGTACATTACCATGCAATGTAGAGTTAATATTTTTGCGCGGTTCCCACTGGTGACGTCTCCAGTCATTTAGTTTAATCTCCACCACTTTCTAAATATCAGCTGCAAATTTACACTCTGCTTTCATCCAATAAAGAACGGGTGGATAGCAAGCACTCATCGTTTTTTTCTTTTTTTTCTTTCAATAATCTGTTTCACCCACATGTATGTCATAAAAGATCTGTTACTTTTTCTGTTTCATCACAGCTTTAATTTACCAGCATCTCAATATTAAATTAATGTCTGTGTTAATCAAACAGAAAAGAGTCACACAGGAATAAAACATTACTGGGGGACAGTTTATTCCCTTCCAAACATGGACTATCCATTCAGGTTATCTCTTACACCCAAATTGTATTTTGGCAGCTCATATTTCTCTAGACACAGTGAGCTGCCAAAATACAATTTGGATGTGAGAGACTAACATAAATGGATCATGCCCTAAAAATGGTCTGTAAAAATATTTTTTTGAGCCATTTTTCATACACTTGAAATGGAAATATATATATTTTCACTTAGAAATCGGTGTTATTGTACACTATATTATTAGTTTTTTAAAATTATATTTTAAATTTGTTTAACTTCGATTTTACTGAAAGTTTTAGAAATGTTATTGCTCATGTTTGTCCTTTTTTATTATTTTTTTGTTAAAGAAATTATATAGTTTATATTCTTTTTATTAATTTATTACTTTTAGTCTATTTAGTTTTAGTATCCTAAGTTTTTCAGGTGGTGTTTTTAGTTTTAATCACCAATAATAACCTTGTTGTAAACAAAAAAATTTAATTTAATGTAATACTGCGTCTAGCAATCTTTATTGTTTATATACTGTAAGGTGCATGAGTGGAATGTCGTATATTAGTACCTGTGCTAAATTACGGATGTGACCTCATATACCGAGGCTGTCACTGTTCTATTCCTGTGTGCAGTAATTCTCTTAGCTCTGTTAGTCTGGATACAAAAATAATTACAACAAAGCCGAGAGCACTGTCAGCTTTCAGGAGAATCGAATAAAGCACAACCACAATCAAACGTTAAAAAACCCCTGTGGTACCTTCACAGCCCACCTTTACTCTTTCTCTCTGTGTCTCTGTCTCCCCTGGTTGCTCATTATTTCTTCCTGCTAAAATCTTTATGTCGTGCTGCTCGGTCCCTGGAGTCAGTAGTGTAGCTTATCATCCTTCCACTTACATGTGTTTATTATTAATGTTTATGACTGTTGTTCTTTGTGTTGTTTAAGGCCTTCATGCATAATTCACATATTTGAATTGATTGGTGTATGAATCTGATGTGGTAGTATCACAACATGTTAATGTAAACTGTCATCACACCTACACCCATCAATTAATACGTGAATATTTATGAATATTTACACACTATAGGTGTGAATACTTTTAAACATGCCATATCTGTGTGTTTGAGAATGTCTACAGCAGCAGCAAGTATAATATATATGTCTCTATTAGATGTGTCTTATATGACTCTGTTTCTTATACGTGTCTCTTGTATGAGTACTTAGAGCATCTGCTCCAATAGCCTCTCTCATTAGATGAAATCCATCTTAGACACATTCGCTGGGCTTCACAAAACAAAGTGTCCACTAGAGATTTGGCAGAAAATTGATGCTGCACTTGACTAGAAGCGTTCATGTTGGCCGCAAGTGGCTCATCTTGAAGACTATAAAATATAATGATCATCACTGCGTAAGAAAGAACAATCCCAGTTGGATCTCGCAGGACTAAAATAGTAGGTAACACTTTAGAATAGGGGTTCAAAATAATGCATTAGTTAAGCATTAATTAA
>JAUCMT010000001.1:18456575-18510597 GCA_032357475.1 Enteromius thamalakanensis
CCTCGCCTAGCCTCTGAAGGAAGTGACTTGGAAGGACCAGTCCTGCCAAGGAAGTATCCTTGACATTGAGAAACACCTACTGTGTAGTTAGAATTAAGAATATGTGAATAACAAGACTTTGAAACAAATGTCAAATAGAACCTTATAATTCCAAGTGGACGAAACATAAACATTAACAAAAACTACAATAGTATATTAATAATACTAAATGAAATCACTTAAGTAAATTGAGTCATCCTTGTCACATTTTCTCATGTTTTTATTTCCAACATAAAGCTTCATATAGATATTTTTTTCCAATTACAGACAGACTTTCCACTTTTACACATATCTAACACTAACTCCTATTCACCTGCTAAAAATACCCTGTCTTCACGTATAGCTCTTCCCCCAGATTCCTCAGACTTGCCCCAGCTTCCCAACGCAGTTTCTGGCCTCTCAGCCTCATACACTCACTCACACACTGTCACCCCTCTCTGCTCTTTATTTTTAACCTAGTCAATCAGACACCGCTCACCGATGACGCAGATCCACATGCAGCACTGACACCATCAGCCAGAATGAGAGAAAGAGAGAGGGAGGCTGGCAAAACAGGGACAAGCTGTGGCAAAGAGAGGAGACGGAGGGAGAACAAAGTGGCAGATATAATATTCGTATATAAAAATCCTTGACATTTACAACTACATGACAAGTGCTTTGTTCAGATATTTTTTCAGGTGACATCTAAATTAATTAGTTTTATTCTAATTATGATCTAATATTGCTGAATCAACCTCCACAAAAGTCTCTGTTAAGAGTCAGATCGGGCTCCTCAAAGCAACACCTGTACATTTTCACCTTTTTTTTTTATAGAGTACAGTATATAAGATAAATATTCAGCTTTGTAGGTGTCTTCACCCTTAGCCTATTCTCCACTATCTCCCTGTCACTATCTCTCTAACTCTCTCTATCTTACTGATAGGTTCACACCCACTCGTTTGTTAAACACTGAGACAAATAGCTTACATCACTCATGGCGGAAAGACTTTTTAGGAAGTTCCAGAAAAAGAAGCGCTTCTCCCCCGGCTAACTCACAACACAGCCGTGACGCAAGAAAGAGACCTGCCACACACACACACAAACACACACACACATACAGCCCTTGCAGGCTCTGTGTACGCTTGTGCTTAGAGATGAGCAAAGAGATGAAACGGCAAAGGACATCTTTGTAGATTTCTGTGTGTGTGTTTATTTAAACAGAATACAGAAAGTCCATTAGTGATAGAGGATATTGTAAAAAGGTTCTCTCAGGCGTGCTTATCGAATTTAACTGATCACTATGATTCTTACTATATTAGGTTACATTAATGAATTCAGATGAGGTAGAAATAGATTGTTAAGATCATTTTTACTGTATGTTTTAGTGTGTATATGAGAAGCCATGCTTTTGACGTCACCATGACGTATTTCTCGAATGTTGTGAATTGGAAGCTGCTGCAATTAAGCGCAGAAAGGAGCGAAAGAATAAGAAAGCTAAGTGGATTGACGAAACATAATTGTTAGTACCTTCTTGTGGTGGTTGTATGGTACTACACGTGTGAGATTTAATTACCTCAGAGTCTATATCTTCCCTCCAAATCATTCTAGCCTGTGTCCTAAATCATGCTCCGTCTTCTCTTCATTACCTCTCTGAGTGTGAGGATGAGAAAAGTGTGAGAGATGGGATGATCACACACTTAGGATGTGGAGTTACTAGATTTCCCCAAGGTGCTTGGAGTGTGTGTGTTTACGTGAGTGAGGCCTTGGGGCGACTGACGTCAATGGAAAGGCTGGAGCTGGGATGAATCTTAATTGTGTCTGTCTATATGGTTTGGCCTTATGTGGGAAGCATGACATCAGTTTCAAATAAATTACTTATTCATTTGGGAAGGTGTAGAAATACCTTGTGTTAGGATTATATATACTCATGCATGTGTATGAAGAAACCGGTCAGGTGTTATATGAACCCACAATCATTCTGTTTATGATGACAGAAGCCTATATCTGTCTTATTTTGCATATATTTCATTTAAATGCAGTGAAATCCAATACTGGCAGACAAAACAAACGCTGCTTTGTGTTCAGCACACAGGAAGCACATGCTTCAAAACTGTTAATAATCAGCTTGTGTAATTATTATGCAATCGTAGTTTAGTATATTTGACAGCTCACTAGGGGTTCTTAATTTTAAATGAGTAATCCTAGGTTATTGCTGTATTTAAACAGTTTAAATGGGTCATATAATAACTTTTGATTTGTTATGCTTTAACGAGTGCTGTAATTTAATCTTTTAGTCATGTATTTATTTTTCTTCTTCACTAAACTATTCTCTTTAACTCTCATCTTAAACAGGCTATTTTATTTAGAATTTTAGAGTCATTTCTTTGATGGTTATACCTTGAATACTTACATCATATGCAACATTTGTCTAAAAATATTCAAGATTTCAGTGGTTCCTTTCAAAAAGGTGCTAACACGTCTGTATTTCTAGGTATTTTTGAAGTAATCTGTCCTGACAACATGCAATTAAAGATACTCTTTAAAACATTTATTACTGCTGCACAATTAATGACATTTCTGATCATAATTACAGATGCCACAATTTCGCAATCATTCAAAAAAATCGTTCAAAATCCATTTACGTTATTCTTTGTGCTTAAGATGTGTTCGTTTCTTTCTACATGTTAACTTAAGTGCATTTTTTACTTTTAAGTTTAATATAGCATTACAATACTATATTTAATTTTTTATTTAAAGAAGAAACCAATCTGATGTATAGTTCATCTTTAAGGCTTAATACTATAAGGCTTGTTTATTTTTCATCTAAAAATATGGCGTGCGGTTGCTTTAAGCAATGGTATAAACATCATTCAATGTAAATTGCGATGATCATAATTAATAATTGCAACATCAAGGGAATAATCAACCATTATTTGTTTTGGTGTAATTTCAGTATCACTGACACATTATTATATATTTTATTATTATATAGCAGTTAGTTTTTAGTATTATCTTTTGTTTTTGTTGTGTTTCTGTAATTGTTTTTCACATATGTCTATACTTTTATTTCTTTTATTTGAGGTTTGGTTTTTAGTTGTTTTAATAAAGTTGTACTAAATGAAAATGAGTTATGTAGCTATCAAGGTTTTTTTTTAGTTTTAGTTATCTATAATTCTTCTGTAGCTTGTTATTATATTTGCCGCCTAGCTTCAATAAAGTTTCAGATTTCATAGTATGAATGTTTTTGTATTCCCAAAGATCAAGGACTTAAACTACCCCTTTAAAGATATAATACATAATTAAATAGCATGTCTCTTTCTTAAAGGTGTTAGACAGTGGATTGATTTTTGGGGATTGTGATGGTATGAGAAGCTTGACATATTGATGCCATGGACTCAGATAATCAGCAGTGATAACAAGGAACAACGGTCACAGGTGTCGTTTTTATTACCGTTCCAAAAGGATGTGGAGGTTTTACACGGCATTTAGGCCAGTACACCCCTCCCTCTGCCACCCATTGTCCCGCCCCCCCCAAACCCACCCTTGTCAATCATCATCCCTGACCCCCACGAGCCAGACATCAGTTAAGATTCAGTGATGGACTGATTTCCTCAGGGGAAAAGTAAATGGAGGATGAGGAAGGGGAGGAAGAGGGAAGAAAGTAGAAGATGGGAGAAAAGGTGAAGGGCTGAGAGAGAATAAAGAAGGGTGGAGGGAAAAAAAAGCCATGCTTTCGTCTGATATCAACAGCCTATCACATCATTTTCTATTGTGACATTTTGTCTGCTAGAGGCTGCTGGCCATATCTGACTGACCTCCATCCCTCTCTCCTTCTTTCCTTTCCCAGGATGACTCATACGGGTGGTGCGCTCCTCTTCTCCTTCTTGGCCCTCCCCCCTCCCCCTCCTTCATGGTCTCCTCCTCCTCGCTTTCTCTCTCCCCTGTTCCCTCTCTTTCTCGTCCTCCCTAGCCCTCACTTGGTGGTCATAGTGTAGCAGCCGTCTGGGTGCCACTGCATGTCACGGATGCGCCTGACGGACTGGAACTGGGGATGACGAGCACCGTACTCGTTAAAGTGACGGTAGTCGCCCTTCTCCAGCAGGTACTGGGTGCCACGGTAACCAGGATACTGGTAGCCCACCCAACTGAGACAAGACATGAGAGGAAAGACAAACAAGCATAGAGAATGAATAAAAGTCCAGAGGAGAATTGAGAATATTGAGAATATTTCTTTTTCGATTCTGTATTGTCAAAAGGACACTGGAATTTTTTTTACTGAAATATTAATAGCATTAATACTGTTAGTTCGTCTAGGTTGAGTAACTATAACTGAGATTAAAACTGAAGTGTGCAATGCAAGACAGAATGACAGGTTTTGAGATTTGTGAGTTTGGGTTGGTCTTGCCAAAAAAGTAAATTTTTTTTAATAGTGCTTGGTTTTAAACCACATTAGAAAAGATTTTATTCATATTTTGTTGGCTGAAATATTATCAGCTATTACACAGGTAGCTTCTTTAGGTTGTGTGACTATAATGGAAATTAAGGGTGAAGTGGGTAATGCAAGTTCAAACAGGTCTGCCATTGGTGATTATGATTTGACTAATTGGTTATAAATCATTAAAATGTTAGTTTGTTTTATTTGCATGATGATCTGCTCATGCACAAATTTTTTTTTTTTAAATCTTACTTTTTTTTAATTCATATTTTTTAAAATGGCACATAACAGAATAGTTACGTTTTTTCTGTGAGATTGGGTTGGTCGTGACAAAAAAACTGTTTTCAAACAGGTCTGAAAAACAGAATCTTATGGTAATTAATAACTAGTTTATGTTTTGGACATTACTAATAAACAAATTCATAATACTTTCATACTTTCAAATTCAGTAATTGTTATGTTGAAGAGTTGACCTTCATGATTATTATTATTGTTTTTTTATATGTATGTATGTATTATTGAATTTATGTATTGTGTTACATATGAATTCACATAAAATTAGCACATGGTGAAATAGTTATAATTTTCTATGAGAACCCCACCCCCCCACCCCCCTCACCCACCCCCAAATAAAAGAGCAATGTCTTGATAGTGCCACATTTTATACACTTTCTGGTAGCTAGAAGAAGCGTTTTAACATGAAAAGCTACACATTTCTGTTTTATACTCAGTGGTTTTAGGAAGTGAGGGTATGACTTATAGATCACAGACTTCAAAATTTCTCTCCTATCAGATCTATTTTTTATGTTGAGATCTCACTTTTATGTTCAGATATCACAGTCTACTCAAATGTCTTTGATAAGAGACCACTTACGTGCCACAGCTGACCATGATGCTGCCGACGCGGTCGGTGAAGCCGAAGGTGTACATACTGGGAACATCATCATCGATAATCTCCATCTTACGGCCCTTGAAATCACCGACTTCATACAGACAGATCTTGTGCTTTTCTGGGTCCTGTCAGGAGATGGGATCAAGGTATAACATTCACTAATAAATGCATAAGTGCACCATGCCTCAATGTGTCAGGAAATATATCCATGAATATAATTTTAAAAAATCATTTCCTTTTCAGTTCGTCTGTAGCTGGGAACAGGAATCTGAATGAGCACCATGGGTTTGTGAAGCATTATTTAAATAATGTTGGAATGATGTAAGCGTAAAATGGAATGAAAACATTCCGAACAAGTTCAGAAATGTGCATAATGAATAAAAGGAATGGATACCATTCTGATAGGTCTGAAGGACAGCAGGTAGTCGTTCCTGTGGCAGTTGCTCCAGCAGTCCCAGCGGGGATACTCGCCCTTCTCCAGGATGTACATCTCTCCACAGAAGTTCATCTGCTCCCAACCCACCCAACTAAATGAAAGAAAGACGGAAGTATTGAAATGCAGAACGACTCGTAAGTCAATCATATATGTATTACAGGAACACTCACGGGCCACACTCCACACGGAGGGAACGCACTCTATCCATGCCCATTTCACACACGTTCATGCACTCGTTGGAGATCTCGATCATGCGGCCCTGAAAGTTCTCCTGATCATACACAAACATCTAAGAGAGAGAGAGAAAACCATAAAAAAATCAGGTCAGGTGCGCTTGTTATGCAACTCTCAATTAAAATGGTCAGTTTATAGTTGAGCTTGGCTTAAAAATAAAGCATACATACAACTCCCACATCTATTTCTATGGAAACTGACGCTGATGTATGCATCTGTGAGTATGTGTTACGATGCATACCCTGAAGTTTCCCATGCCTGTTCCGGTTTTCTTCTGAGTTTGAGCAGCCTTCCCATCAGGCTGGGAGGCAGGCTTGGACTTCTCTCCACCAGTGGACATGATGACTACAACAAGAGAGCGGAGATAGTGAATAATTAGCAGCATTCTTGCTGGAATTGTCTATTGTTGGACATGCAAAGTGCTAAATATTGCTCAAAGCAAGTAATGAATCCCATTCCAACAAATCACAGAGTACATTTATAGCCCCTGAATGAGTTCTTCACCCACTTACTTAACACAATAGTGTTACAGACGTACAATGCTCACACGCAACTATTTGCCCGGCATGACTAATTTACAAATATATCACAAAATGGCGCATCATATAATGGCTGAATATTAAAAAGGTATCTGATAGAAATATTGGATGATACAATTCTTGCTAGTCCTTCAAAATGTAAGATATTAAATTAACCTAGCCCCTGATTCTCGCAAGGCTTCAAACAGCCGTTTTTAATTAAAATAACACCCACCCTGATAACAGTCATTAAAACTGAAGACTACATAAGACTAAATAATTAAAAAACCTTGGAACTGCATTTTTATACATTTAACACACCACCTATAATTCCTCTCTCTGTCTCTTCATACTCACAGCTTTTCTGTATTCATTTTTCCTGTTATGACAAAAAGGTTACAGTTCACTCTGATGATGAATAAAGTGCTATGCTCACAAAAGGATTACATTTTAATTGCCTTCTACCGGTGACTAATGTGTCAAAGCTGTTAGAGATATTCTTACACAAGCCCATGCTGGGGTTCCCTTACTGTAGACTACAACCAGACTAAACGTGGGATCCAAGTTTGTTTTTGCTCACAGACCCCAGTCTCTTACCTGTGTGTTAGTCAGTAGCAGCTCTCTGTCTCAATAAGCACGTCAGCGTGTGTATTGAAAGCAAACATGTGTCCCTTTTATAGGCTGGCGCCCAGCATGGGGGGATTAGGCCCACAGAAACAAACTCGCTGAGCTCACCAACCCACACAGAGAAAAGAAATCACCCCATCATCAAACACAGAGAGAGAGAGAAAGAGAGAGAGAAGTATTTCTCAAATCTAAGGAGTCTTTTTCATAAGCTTACCTTTTGTTTGTGTCGTGCGTCTGGTTCTGAAGCTTTAAGGTGAGGCCGTTGAGTGCCTTTACAGCAGAACGTCCAATTTATTTCACTGTAATACACGAAACCTGCACCAAAGGAAAAATACCAAGAGCTAAGATAAAGACTTAGGTTGGAATATTTTGCACTCTTTGATATTTTACATAAAAGCCTAATTCATTTAGTGGTAGCAGAAGCTATATTATGAGCCTGCTTCCACAGCACACTAAAATAGATCAAACTAAATCTCATTTGTCAATTGGCCAAAGCCAAACCATCAGGCGGTAAAGTGAAGACTTGGCGAATTTCCAGATGTATACTGAATTTATGATATTTTTCATAAAATGCATGCTGATTTGATTCCAATAAAAGTTAGTTTTTATCTCATTTACAAAGTACATTAACCAGCGTATGCCGCCCATATGTTGTGTTAAAACTCTTGGCAACCGTGCTGTTAAAGTTAGTTTTTTAGAGTAATATGCCAACAAAACAGCACCAATTACAAGTTCAGCTTAATGGTGAGTGATACTGTTATACTCATACTGTTACCCTATTGTAGCCATAAAACATGTTTACATATCTCTTATAAGAACATAACTCTTATGTGGAGAGTGCAAATAAGAGCATTTTCAAGATGATAACTTAATGAATGAATTATGCAACATGGCAAGATCCTGCTATTTTATTTAGGCCTACCATTTTTTATGCATTATAAATTGCATTAGTATTTAGTAAACAGTGAGCTAGTTATCTAGTCTGAACCACATTCCCATCACTTTAACACTTCTGGGACATGGGTTATAGGCCATGGGTCAAATAAGGTGAGGACAATGAGGAGCAGCCACTATGTAGCACATGTTCCTTATGCAACACTACATCCTAAAGTGTGGATTATTGATTTATGAGGAATTTAGTATAGTGCACTTGATTATAAAGGAAAAAGGTCTGGTTGTATCACAGAACAGTTTTTATCACAGATTTGTTTTTAAAACAGAAAAACCTTATATGACCTACAAGAAGTTAAAAAAGAAAAACAAAACTCAGTCAAGATTCATTTATGTTTAATGTGTGAATTCGCCAATGAAATGACTAAAGCTCTGTGGCTGTCTTCCAAACCTTAAGACAGCAGGCAAACCACAAACATGTTTCGTAGCTTTGAAAGAGAGGACGTTTACTCTATGCTGTGGGTCAAATCCCTGTATTCTCCACATATAGGCCGCTCTTTGTGTAGCATACGATGCACAGTGCTGACCCGTTAGGAATACAGGCGCTTGCCCTCCATTGTGTTAATCAATGTGTCTGCATTCACACGAACCGCGGGAGTGCGCGCGCGCTCGCTCGCGAATACATCAAGTCCAATGCGCTGACGGCGCAAAATGCTCCACTACTCTGGACTCACAATGAAGATAATGATCTCACAATCACACACACACACACAGACCCTCACAGATAGTTCCATTAATTTTAGCGTCGCGACGCGCATCCAGCTTTGACGGTCGCTATAAAATAGAAGCGTCAAATAATCATAAAACTCCTCTCCAAACGGGACTGACGAGCAACACCAGGTGAATATTCAGGTAAGATAAAGTTAGAGTAATGCATGGATTTATGGCAATTTAGCCTACCTAAGGACAAAATAAAAATTATTTTACATTTATAAACGCCAGTTAATTGATATGAGCCATTTTGGTGCCAAATTTAATTGCACTTTGTCACCTTGACTGTTATGTTTGGGATGTTGCCTGAGACAAACTTCTTTGCAGTGTATAGCCTTTATATTAAAGCTTCCGGTGGGAAACATCAGTAGGCCTGGCAACGAATGCTAAAAAATACAATATTTAATTTATTTTTATATAGTATGTTAATTAATTTTAATCTGCAAAACCACTTTCTGTGAAACAAAAAATGCTACATGTAACATGTTTTCTCTCATAACTCAACATTTATGCTTCTCACTTGTTATTCTTATAAATATGGTGGTCTTCGTAGCGAGTCTAGCATGTTTTTTATGCTGCAAAATATGTCACAAAAGCTCTTCTTAAGTGGTTTTTGAAAGTTACCATCATAACAGCGACACCAAACCAATGTTGTTTTTATTTTTTTAGCATTTTTGTGAAGTAACGTTAGAGAACTCGCGGAGTGATACACAGGACATGAAAGTAGAATCATAAACAAGAAGCCTATGCAGAGCTTTAATAATCCATGTTGTATTACAAATATTACTTTGTACAAGTGTATGTATATGTATAATCAGTGTTGGGGAAAGTTACATTACAGTATTGCATTACTCCATCACTAAAAAAAAACTAATTACGTTACTTAGTTACTTTTTATGGAAAGTAATGCGTTACGTTACTTTTTAAATATGGGCAGAGCTTTAGTGTTTGTTTTTAATATAAGAAGATCTATTTATAGCAAAAGTGTCATGAATAAACCTCAGGCTGAAGAAAAAGTAAATTCACATCTGTAAAGTAGAATATAGAAGAAAGTTCAATACTCTTCAGCAATAAAAACAACAACAATGAAGCACAACCATTTTTGCTTGTAAGTATGGTTGAACTGGATCATCAAAGATATTGGTTAATACAATGGGATTAGATACATTTGTGTCATTTAATTATTGCAGGTTTGCGTCATATTCTGAGTTTATTCTAATTAATTTTGATGAATACTGAATCTGTTTTTTGAGAGTGAGATGAATTAATGCACATTCACATTTAGTCTAGAACTATTTTCACACTACGTACAATGCCTCTGTATTTCTGATTTTATTATTTCAGAAAACAAAGCAACTGCCGTTACTTTTTTGAATAAGTAACTCAGTTATATTACTGTAAAATTAAAAATCAATACGTTACTTTACTAGTTTCTAGGAAAAACAAGTAATATTATTACGTAACTAACATTACTTGTAATGCGTTACCCCCAACACCGTGTATAATATATATATATAGGTTTTCCCAAAATGTATGTCAATGTTTGTATAAAATTTAACTATATCTGCCAAAGTTTTTAAAATGCTTTTGAAGAAGTTTTCAGCCTTTGCTTTTGCGCAGGAAAGAAGATGAATAGAATTACTAAGATCCAAACTAACCCATCAACGTCTGGACTAGACATGGCTCCTTGCTTTAAGGTAAAAACCTCACTACTCTTTCTCTCTAGAGAAGAACAATGAAACAGTGAAAACAACGTATTGATTCTTTGTCTGAGAGTGAGAAACAAGGTGCCAAACTATCAATATTTTAACAAAGGCTTCCTCTGCTTAGGTATTGATTTTGAGACTTTAAAGATGAATGCTCTGTGGATGGTTGCTGCTGCTGCTTCTTGTCCAATATGTGCAGACGTGTGTGTAGAATGTATTTATTTAAAGAGATAGTTCTCCAGAAATGAACGTCATCGAGTTGTTCCAAACCTGTATACATTTCTTCTGTGTTTCAAAGAATGTAAGTAACCAAATAGTTTTGCTACCTGTTGGCTTCCATAGCGTTTTTAAAAATTATTTCATGGTCTATTATTTTAAGTCAACTAATATTGCAAATGTTTGGTTACCATATTCTTCAAAACATCTTGCTATGTGTTCAAGAGGGGAAAAAACACATTAATGCAGGGTTGGAACAACTTGAAGGTGAATAAATGATGACAAAACTTACATTTTTGGGTGAACTATCCCTTTAACAGACGACCTAATGAAAAGACAGGAGGCCAGTGGTTGTGTGTGTAGGAAAGAGACATTTCTCCAAATTAAAAGATGGATCTGTGGCATGTGTGTGTTTGTCAGGTGACCGTGTTCGAGCAGGAGCATTTCCAAGGCAAATATCAGGAGCTCACCTCTGAGTGCTGCAACATCCAGGAGCGTGGGTTTGACAACATCCGCTCGATCCGCGTGGAGAGCGGCGCGTGAGTCGCCCACTCTGTGTTAATGATTGCAAAATCTTGCCAGTTAGTAAGGAATTTACAGTTTTAGATGTTTTTGAAAGCTTTTAGGTGTTTCATCCTGAGATGTTTCGAAATGTGTGTTGGGAAGTGATCTGTCTAATGAATTATGAATATGATTGAGATGCAAGATTACTTAAGAATTAGTTTAGTCTTGCTTCCTAAAGGCTACCCAGGAAGAAAAACAAATCCAGAAAGATATGAATACAGTGCTTATTATAAAACCATAATGTGTATTTTTTTTATCAAATCAAAACATCATAAATAAAACATCACCTCCATACCTATTTATAAATGTTTAATTTCTAATTGTCTGCAGCTGGGTGGGATACGAGCACCATGACTTCCAGGGACAGCAGTTTGTCCTGGAAAAAGGAGAATATCCTCATTGGGATGCCTACAGCGGCAGTCTGGGTTACCATGTGGAGAGGATGATGTCACTGCGCCCCATCTGCAGTGCTGTGAGTGTCTGAGCACATTCTGATGCCTCGAAAGTCTTTTCTTGACTGTAAAACATCACTGACAACAAAGGACAGAGCCTAACCATATCTTGGCTAAGCTACTGCACTAAACTACTGCACTACTGCAATAAAGGCTTTATTGGCTTTAATGGTTCCATGTAGATGCTTTAACATCAATGCAAACTTTCCATTTCACAAATGTTTTTTTAAAGGAGAAAATGTTCTTCAGATTCAGTTCTAATTCAAATGTACTTCACACAAAAAAAAGGTTCTTTTAAAACTGAACAGGGAACCAAAAATCCATGGCTCTCTATTTCTTTAGTGTAGCAACAGTGTCTAACGCTTTAGTGTCTCTAAACCGTCTTCAAAGTTTTTTTCGCTATCTTCTTCCTCTCCAAACTCTCTCTCAATTTGTAGGACCACCTGAGCAGTCGCATGGTCATCTATGAGAAGGAGAACTTCTTGGGCCGCAACGTAGAGGTGTGTGATGATTACCCATCTCTGCAGGCCATGGGCTGGTGCGACAAGCAAGTGGGCTCCATGCATGTGCAGTGTGGCTCGTGAGTAACGCTCGATAAAACACCATTAGTGCCAAAGTACTGTTCTCCAGTACTCTGCGTTTCTCATGCTCAACAGCTGTGCTGACAATACACTTACACACAACACAGATCCAGTCATTGGAGATGATCCAGTTCTTGCATTTGTGAAGTGATAATAATTTTGCTTTCACAATACAGTCAAGTGTAACATACCGTCAGATAAAACATCTTTCTTTGACTGCACGTTCCTCACTTGGTGCATCAGACACACTTACATAACAGCAATACTGTACCTGTGACTGCCACTTCTGTTATGCAGTGATGCTTAATCAACATTTCAGTGCATATCATCGCAGAAACTGATAATTAAACACAGTGATAATTTACCATACCATACATGGAAGGACTTGCAGTTTTAATTTGTTAGGTGATAAAACATAAGAAAAATCTTGCATACTCCAATGGGGCATAAGCAAGCAAAACTAATGATGATTTGTTTAAGTTCAGACTATTATGAAGAATTCTGCCTCAATAAACTTCCAATTATTGCTTTTTACTAGTTATTAAAGTGCTCACAAACACTGCTTTATCACACATCACAGGTATGATGAAATGAAAATGAGAACAGATTGGTGTCACACAAAGGAGGGGTTTGGAAAGTGAATCTTTGATCGAATACTTTGGGAGTCATCGAACAAATAGGTGACAAAAAACGCAATAAGTGTTTTTTGATCTTGCATGCATGTCATCCAGCTGCTGGAAACTCCCAAAACCAAAATATTAACCTTTCATAACCCATAATAGGGGCACTTTTAGGTAGTTGTTAAATTTAGGTATTGAGTAGGAATGTAGAACATGTTCATGCAGAATGAGTACTTATAAACAGTCAATAGGCATGCTAATAAACATAAACGGTCCCTAAACTGGTGTTGCCTATATTTCTAAAGTACAATACATTAATGCAGCCAAATTTGTTAATTCAAGATTCTCACTTTCTATTAAAACATTTCCCCCCTGCTCACTTCCACAGCTTGTTGCATTATATTCAGCCGCTACATCTCCTCCTCATTTCCTGTCGTGTCTATTTCCCTGCAGCTTTGTGTGTTATGAGTACCCTGGCTATCGAGGACAGCAGTACGTTATGGAGTGTGACAGGCACAGTGGAGACTACCAGCACTGGAGGGACTGGGGCTCCCACTGCCAGACCCCTCAGATCCAATCCATCCGCAGGATCCAGCAGTAATGTCTGGAGGGCGCATGGAGGGAGATGGAAAGCGTGCAGAGTTTGGAAGCAGAGGAGTCACACCAGTCATTCTAGCAGCAGTCACTTTATGAGGTGCAGTGTGGCAAATTGTAAGACCTGCATTGGCTGCACGTAGTTTCCGCTTGCTATGCTCTAGTGCTACACCAAAAAAAAGAAAAAATATCCAAGCATACACAGATACACAGCTCACATTCATCCCCACGTGTGATTAATATATAGCATATAGAAACAATATTCATACAAGACTAATATTCTACATAACTGAAGCACAGTGAGGGACAATGGAGGGAAAAAAATCTGTCAATCACAGAAAGATGTGTATCTGTATATGCAATCATGTCACGTCTTCGTGACGTTTGAGTGCCATATGGGCACAGATGGGAGTGTGTGTTAGATCATTCGGAGGAGAGGAGGACACTGGTTGACTAATAAAAACATACTCACCTCAAACTAGCATCTTTGTCTTTTTGCAAGTTTACAAAAAGATTGTATCAATAACTCAATTTTTTTTAATGATTTCAGACTGCATATCCTGTATATAAAACATTCTAAACGAATATTATAACAGCTAAGACCTGAAACAGCTGCAAATCACTACAGGAGTTTCAATAGATATTAGATATAATAAATGTTCTATGACAGCAAATAGGCACTAATACAAAATAAGGTTGTAATGCTGGGGACTAGGGAAGGTATTAAAAAAAACATTGTTACAATACACTATACAGAGCAAATCTTACTGTAGCATCAATGCATGCTCTTTTTCTTTTTGTCTGAAATCCAATCTCCCATGGTGCAGTTCACAGTGAACGTATTATTACATCCTTCTGTTTATGTATACATGATGCACTACATTTTTTGGCTGTTGCATTGCACTCGAATCTTGCATATTTGGCAGCATCTTGCACAACTAAAGCAACTTTTCATTTGCCAATGTGACCAACTTAAACCAGTTGTAAAATCTGCTTGGGGAAATATTTCGCCCTTACATGTAATCAGATGGATTCCAATTGAAGGAACTGGATTTTAGCCAAAAAGATAAAAAGAAAAGTGGTAAATGTTAAAGAATGTCCATTCCATTTCTCTGCCTCTCATATTTTAAAAATGCAAAAATGTATTGTTGAATTTATTTTAACTTGAGTACTGCATTTTTAGAACGCAGTGTCATGCACTAAAGTGCATTATATAAAAATGACAAAAAGAGACAAAACGACAACAATTAATTCGGTGTGAATGCCCCCTAAGAATATCACTGCATAAAATACCTTATCCAATGCAGATGAAAGAGAAACACTGCAAACTCTACATTAAGAGCTGCAGCTTATGGTTTTCACATTCTACCACATCATACACTGGTTTAAAACCTTCCAAAATGGACATAAGCAGCATTTTAAATCATATACCACCTCTATATTATGTTCATTACCGATTTACAAACTGATTTTATATCATATAAGAAAATGAAATGTAACACTTTTTTTTAAATGGAGAGCACTTTGGTTCGTCAGTTACAGAAAACAGCTATGAATTAGATAAAGCATTACAGTGCACAGAAAATAATTAAAATGAAACGCACAGCTCGAGTACATCACCTTGACCAAGTTCAAAATGGAGAATATCCATTTCTATGGCAACAAACCACCTAACCTTACAAGGTATCTGCAGTTTCCTCTTTTCACTTCCCATTTGATTCACTTCTACTTTCTTTTTTTTTTTTTTAACTGTGAACTACTTTCTGACCTTAATTTTTTCCATAGTTGGCCCACACTTTTCCTTTCTAAAGAAAAAAGCCGTATTTAAAATAAAAGCGAGTAAACGTTTCGCATACCATCGCTTCTCATTCAATTGGGCTATTCAGTATTTTACAACTTCCTCTCATCTCTTTCCAATCTCCAATCGTACCTTTTAACCTCTCCTTTTCTAGTCCCTTGTGTGTTGGACATAGTCCTCTCTCTCTCCTGCCTGTTCGTAGGCAGCGTTGTCGTGTCGTTTCCTGCGGTCCCTAACCCTGCTTCTCTCCGGTCCTGGTGAACCCTGGGAATCAGCATCCTCCTCAACCAACCTTCTCTCATCCTCATCTTTCTCATCAGCATCACTCAAGTCTGTGTCGGATTCATCAGAATTTTCTTCTTCAAGGTATCGGTAACCTTTGACCTTTGGGGAACAGGATAGTAATGCAAGACGTTATAGAGTGATATGGAAGCATGATAATCCAAATTAAGGATGAGACTAAATTATTATCTGCGTTAATAGACAGGTTCTGTTTTGAACCTTGAAATGTAAATTTTGTATTTTACAGAATAAATCTACTTAGCGTTATCAGAAGACATTGTCGAGGCTGTTTCACTTTAAAGCCTCAGGGACTCACTGAAGTGACACATTAATAGCTGGATTACCTTGTGTCGTGGACGGGGAATCCGAGGCAACCTGAAAGGAATTTTCTTCGCCAGGCGGCGCTCCATCTGCGCGTAGCAGAAACATGCCACTATGAGAGCCAAGAGTAGAAGTCCAAGCTTCGCCTTAAAAAGAGACCAAAGACGATGTTCAGCTCACTTTGATTAAACACAGACTTTTGTGTAAAAACAGAAAAATGTGATACGTCTTAACACTTTTAATGCAATTTCATTTAAAAAAAACAGTCACTTCAACAGGAATCTGTGCTGTCGGGACAGCACACCCCCCAATGCAGAATTTGCAATGTTTATGTTAGTTCATAAAGGGTGCTTGGTTTGAAGTAACTTCTGTGTGAACTGTGTTTGAAACATCAAAAGGTTGCTGAAATATCACTAATGTGCAGGGTTGCCATGTTTTCAAAACTAACCCAATCGCATTTAGGGTCCTCTGGTAAAATTAGCATTACAGAGGGCAAATATCATGTTACTTGGGTCGCTTCAACCCGGGGCACTTGAAAAACAACTCATGGCAGCAATGTTAAAATAGAAATTAATGAAATGAAATTAACCAAGATCTGTATTTGCTTGGTCATTCTTGTGTTAATATCTAATTAAAGGTTCACATTCAAAACACACAGTTTTGACTATATAATCAATTTATAATCGTACTCTTAAAGAATACATAGTAATTATTAAATATTAATGCTTGTGGCTTCTGAGATTTAAAAGGATAGTTTACCCAAAACTGAAAATTACCACATGACTCATTCTCAAGCCATCCCAGGTGTTTATGACTATTTACATTAAAGTGCCTCTATTATGGATTTTTTAAAATGAGCTTTCATGCAGTGTGTAATGAACACATCCTGCAAAGTTTTAAATCTGAAAGTGCGCTGTGTGTAAAGTTATTGTCTCTCAAAAAACAAACTCTAAATCATTGAAACTAATCTTACTAAGATTTAAAAACATGTAGGATGGTGTCCTGTTACAGTACATGCAAAGTCAAAACCTGCAAAATATAAAAGCTTTACCCGCATAGGCAATGAAGACCAAAGATAGACGATGAAGATTGCAATGGCCTGCCACCAGTGGTAGATGGTATAAACAAAATCTAGTCGCTCCTTGTCTTCATACAGCATCCCCAGCAGAGCTACACACAACAAAGTCATGTTATATCATTAATGTTAGTGCAATAGTGAAATGGGTATAAGCTTAAAGGAATAGTTCACCCAAAAATGAGATAGTAACCAGTTACAAAACTTCTTCAAACTATCTTCTGTGTGTGTTCAGCAGAACATAGAAATTCCTACAGATTTGGAACAACACGAGAGTGAGTAAATGATGACCCAATTCTCATTTTTGGGTGAACTTTTCCTTTAACGTGATGATGGCAATTGTACTCACTGCTCAGTCCAGTCTTGTTGAGCGCAGTGCCCAGACCCCAGAGAGCAGTGAGCACCAACAGATACGGAAGAGAGCTAGGGTCTTTTGGTTGGGGCGACCAGCACATAAGGGCTATAATTAGCACAAAGTGCATGAAGGCGCCCACCAGAAGAATACACGGCCTGGGCAAGCGCAGCAGCGTCAGGGACAGGCCCGAACAGATGGAGGATGACAAACCATATACCATAACTAATAACCACAGCTTCTCCATCCCAACTGCACACACTCCATATGACTGAGAAAGATGAAGAAAATCTGTTTAGGTAATGAGCGATTGCATGCTGTTCCTTTAATAGCTTAATTAACCTAAATAGCAGGCAAATTGGGTTTTGTAGGTGCATGATATTATAGAACAGCAAGCAAAAAACTGACTTGACAGCTTAAAATACTGACTTTTGGTATTCAAATTTTTTCCGTGTATTTTAGCTACACAGTTTATTTTATCCTCACCAGTATGAGTCCCTGGACGGCGAAGAGCACTTCAAAGCCAGAGTAGACGAAGAAGGGGCAGAGCAGACGGAGACGGTAGTCTCGTAAGTGCTTGAAGGGCAGCTGGAAGATGTTCCCCCAGCCGATGCTGCGGAGGTCAATCTCCTCGGTGGGCCGATATGCAGCTCCACACAACACCAGGAACTGTTAGGGAACATTGGCAGCGCACTGTTAAAAAAGGAAGTTCACTCCAGGATGAATTCTTGTTTAAAGTGGAACATGAAAGGTGAAGTTTGAAGGATTATGAGCAGTGATCGAACCACAGCGCATGACGTAAAACATTAATAATTTAAAATGTAACTGACTCTTCATGCAGTACGGGGGTAACTAAATATTTTAATAGTCAGCAATTATTGAACTCTGGACCAAATTTTCTTCTAGTCTTCCACACAACTTGTGTTTTTTATATTAAAACATTTTTGTACATATCTACACAAAAAAAACTTAAAAGCAGATTGAAAATGTAAAGAGAGTGTTAAAACAATTGACATATATTTCTATATATGTATTCCCATGACATGCATCACTTCATGGTATTTTTATGGTACTTTTGGAGCTTGATAGTTATTCACGTTCGCTCACTTATAAGGAAATGATTTTTCAAAAAGAAAAAGACACTCATTATTTACTTTGTTACCATGTAATTACATCAATATCAAATAACAACATGTACTTATTATACTAATTGCTTGTAATTATGTATATTTTACTGTAGAAAATACATGTATAAAGGTCTAATGTATTCAGAACAGCATGAAAGATTTCTGGGTGAAATATTCACTTTTTTAATGATCACTTGATTTACTAAAAACAAAATATCCTACTTTGCTTCGGTATGAAGCATCTACGTGAAAAGACTATCAAGGTCAAATTGCTGTTGTCTACAGACTGATATAATCCTATTTTTCAAGATGGTGTGGAGGATAGAGACGTCATAGTGATGATGATGATGATGATGACAGTCTTACGATAAGCATGGCGAGGAAGGCTGCCCCCATGAGCACACTCTCCACCTCGATGAGCAGCAGAGAGCGAGGCAAGCTGAGTAAAACTGTCTTATTTAAATTCTCTATCACTCCTTTCCCAGAGGCTCCTGTGAGAGAGAGAGAAGAGAAGATGAAACGAGAAAATAATGCTTCGTACAAGACCGCAGGACTGTTTTATATTACATTTTAGGTCTGGGTGCCTACATTTTTTAAAGGCTCAAGACTTCAGACTGCTTCTTTCTCTGCTAATACAGTATTTTTCCCAACACAATATGGCAAGTGCGTGACTTTCCATATTAAACAGCGCTGCTGGTGATTTGGCGTGATTGGCTATTTTGCGACTTTAAATACTGATTTTAAAAAAATCTCTGCCGAGCGCTAAGAAGAGCCAGACACAGCAGAGCCCTGAAGAGCAGATGTGCTGACGCCCCCGGTTTGCAGGAAGTCAGAAGTGTGAAGTTTCTAATTGGCAGATGACGGATTTCTTTTTTTCCACTTTAAATATTCTTGACACATTTGATTTCATTTCCCGAGCTATCTTCTCATTATTACCACATGAAACTGTCACGCCTTCAAGAGTTTGATCCTGTTTTTTGAAACTATTTTCTTTGATTGATTGAGGTACACTACAGTAAATGTAGTGATTTAAGTATATGCACGCTACTAAGGCCATACAAATATCTACAAATATTATTCTAGAGAACTAACGTCACTTTTCAGAGAGAAGTTTGCTATTTGTTTACTGCATTACTTACGCAGTACATGATTCACTAATATTTGACAACTCCCCAAAAATAGCCTAAATATGTTTTGTCTTCATTTACGACCCATCCATATATTGTTTTCAGTGCTGTCAAATGATTAATCGCGATTAATTGCATTCAAAATAAAAGTTTTGTATACTCTCTATACATACATGTAAATATATACATGCATGTCTGTATTTATATATAAATAATAAATGCACACAGTACATGTTTATTATGAACAGTACAGTACCTTGTGAGTAGTTAGCGTAATATTAAGGGTAATGTGAGCTAGCTAATACCTTCAAATGAAAAAAATGCAATGTTTACTATTTAAACCTAGTATTGACAGACTGTTATTAATACTAGAATGTTCTTCAAAGTATCCTATACTATATGAAAATAAACTGTTAGCATATATATATATATATATATATATCAGATACACTACTAATACTCTAATGAAGGCTCATTGACATGGCTGTTTAGAGAAACTATAAATAAGCGGTTTATTTGTCCATTTTAAGTAACGTAACATAAGTAAACTGGCAAGATAATGACACTTTTATAACTGAAAAATATCATTTTTATTTTTAACTGCGTTTAAAATAAACAATTGCATGAGAAAATCTTACTGACAATTACTTACTGATATTGCTCTTTCTCTGTTGCTGAGTTACTCATTTTCCCGGCAATTTTTGGTATTCAAGCAACAGCTGTTGAGATGTTACATTGTTTTTCCACAGTGTCAATATCTGTTTTTATGTCTTGTTGCTCCCTATATATACTTTTGTATACCTTAGGTTTAATGTGGTGGTTTTTATTTCATAGGTTATAACTGGCAAAAAGTGAACACCTATTTAAAAGTCTCTCCAGTAAGCCCAGCATGCACTTGAAAACTCTTAAGCACTTCATACTCACAAGCCTTTTTTTGTGACTATTCTTAGTTGTACGTTATGCATCAAGCATGTGAAAACTTCACGAAACTATACGGGAACTAATGCAAATATCACACCGAGCATACTCAATCTGAACGACACGAGCCTTAGTATATATCTAAAAAGAGGACAAGATCCTGAGAGAGGATTTTACCGCACTGTGTGACTTTGTAGAGAGTGTGTCTGTAATCATTCAGATATTTATTGAGGAACAGCACCATGGGGAACTCAGCAAACACGAAACTCAGCTGCAAAGAGAGAAGAGAGACAGAGTGAACGCTATAAATAGCTGCATATTAATGCTCAAACCCACATATGCAGCCGGCATCTGACACACACACACACGCAGCTGTGAACACATAGCAATACTTCAGGGGAAAACACAACTTATCAAAGGTTAACTATTACCGAATTGCTGCAACTTACAGCATTTCACACGACTTGGTGTAATTGTGTCTTAAACTGAGCGTATTAACTCACATGGAAAAGCATGTAGAAGACGGACTGGAAAATGATGATGTAAGGATGGAAGGCTCCTTTGGGGGGCTTCTTCTGCTCCTGGACATGTTCGTCCTTATAGTTCACATACTCATAATACTGCTGGGCCATTCTGATAACCACACAAAGCAAGGAGGAGGGAGTGGGTGGGCAGTTAGTTAACTCTTTTCGTATTTTTCTCAGGCCTGAAAGATTCAATAAGTGAGCAGAGAGCTTTCGTTTGTGCTATGGCAATGCGAGGCAGTATAATAACTGAGAATTGCATGTAAACAAGCACGTGCTGATTGGTTGATGTTGCAGTATTGGAAATCATCCTACAAATTATTTAGTTATAAACACTGAAGAATATAAATATTAACTTTTATGACTTGTTCCCTCAATAAATTCTTAATTTGCGGCTTATTAATAGTTAGTGTAGTAAGGTAGTTGTGTAGTTTAGGTATTGGGTAGGATTAGGGATATAGAATAGGGTCATGTAGAAAAAGGCATCAATATGTGTAAATAAAAGAAATAAAGAGAAAACAATAACAGTTGTTTTTATGTTATGGCCAGTAACTGCAAAATATATATCCAAAAATCTCTAATATCAGCCAATATACTACTGATAAATTGTGCATCTTCTGTTTTGCTTGTATTTTGCTGAATACATTTATTAAAAACACCAAAATTGTGAATACTACTACCATCTGAAATCACTGATTTTTAATTTTTACTATACTATAATTGTATTTTTATATGTTAAAAAAAAATTATTATAAAAATTATTTCCTGTGATTTTTCAGCATCATTATTCCAGCACCACATGATCCTTCAGAAATCATTCTTATATGCCGATTTGGTGAAACATTACTTATTTGCTCAATACAAACAAGTATGCTTAAAACTGATCATGACTAAAACTATTGAACTGATTATTCATATCTTCCTCAAACCTTTTTGAACAATGACTTATCAGGGTACCTTCAGCTTCTGAACACCCTCACCTGGTGATGTAGTTTCCCAGTGATGCCCAAAGAGGAACAATGACCACACCGATGGCCACAGCTGACGGTACCAGAGTGTAATATCGCTCCCAGTAATTGGTTGAAACAAAGAGAGCGTAGATGCCTGATGCCAGGAACATCATCCACTTAGTGCCAAGAAATCTGAGAAAGATATCGAGAGAAACAATTAAACTGGAAGATAAAGAGTGTGGGATTACTGGACTGTAATTAGCACCAGTCGTTTTTAGGGTGTGAGAAGACCTTTGGTGTCAAAACTGCTCAAGCATTAAGAGAACAGTAGAAGAGCTGCTAATAACAAACATTCAAGGAACCAAAGTAAATGAGCAAAAAGGAAAACGTAGGTTGCATGAGCATTACGAAACAAAAGAGAAATATCATAAACTCTACCTAATGAGCACCGGCGTGTAGAGCAGGCCGACAATAGGGGTCACGTTGATGCCCATCAGCATTTTGTTGTCAATATCCTCCAGCCCCAATGTGCCATACTTGACCTCTCTATATGTCTCATCGTAGTGCAGAATTAACTGCATCTGTAACAGACCTAGAAAGAAACAGCTCGTGATGAAACATGCACAACTCTCCCAAAACCTTCTTTTGTTTTTGGCATGTGACAAGACATGCCAGTTTTGTCAGCTGTTGCTCCATTTCACAGTCTCAGGCCAAATGAGACATCTTTGTGTGTGTGTGCATGCCAATGAACTCGCTAAAAATGGCCAGAAGAGTGAAGTATGTCATCCACAAAGCATGTCATCTTCATTTGCTCTGCAGACAGTGTATAATGAAGTCACACTGATACAACAGCATGACATAAGAAGAGTCCTACTCAGTGTTGTATTTAGAGTAAGATCTTTTTATAAAGCAGCATGCAGACTTTGAGGAGTATGAGGTCATCACTGGACTGAATCATGTTATGTGCCTGTGGTGTGTGATGCGCAATGGCTGACCCATGTAAACGCTGTAGATGATCATTCCTCCGCAACTGGCCCCCACCACGTTCTTCACTACACCCAGCCTCTTTCGTCTGTAGTACTTGCGCTCCTCCTCCTCCTCATCGTAGTCAGGATGTGGGCCGAGAAACTCCTCCACCTGTCACAGGAAGAAAGGGCCAGAAGTCTGAGACCACATTGAAAATTCGAGATTGTTTATATATATATAGAGACATAAATCAAGATTCAGGATTTTAAAAGTTATGAGGTAAAATGGAATATTTGAGCACATTTATGACACTGAGCATGTAATCTTTTACCCTTTTTCTAATCAGCTTTTATTGGATGTGTTATGCTGATAATATACAGTCTAGAGTCAATAAAAATGAAAATAAAGAAATTAAATATGCACAAAGGACACATTAAATTGATCAAAGTGACATTTGTAATGTTACAAGATAATTTATAAAATATAAAAAATATATATTTGCATTATTCATTATTAATGCATTATTTGTAGCACTAGCCAACCATACAATGCATGGGTCAAAATGATTAAGTAACCCATGAAGTATGAAGTAGTATTAGGTTCTGTGAAAGATCATGCTTCATGAAGATATTTTTCAAATTTCCTACCGTGAATATATTAAAACTTATTTTTTGATTAGTAATATGCATTGCTAAGGACTTAATTTGGACAACTTTAAATGCAATTTTCTCAATATTTAGATTTTTTTAACACCTTCAGATTCCAGATTTTAATATAGTAGTATCTCGGTCAAATTTTGTCCTAATTTTGAAAAAAGAAAACAGACCCTCATGACTGGTTTTGCAGTCCAGGGTCACATTGAAATAGAAAATTTAATTTTTAAATTGTAATGATATTTCACAAAAATACAAAAACATTTTTACCATTTTTTTCTTTCTTTCTTTTTTTTTTTTTTTTTTTTTTTTTTTTTTTTTTTTTACAAATGCAGCCTTGGAGAATATACAATACTTATGTATTAACTTGTTATAGTTAAGAACTTTACAGAAAATGTTGCAATAAACAGACTTTAGTCTTTTGAACTTCCCAGCACATCAGAATACTTAATTTGCAAATATAAGATTGAATATTGATTATCTGAATTTTTAAAGAAAAAACAAGAACTCTGCTAAACGTTACTTAAAGTATGTAAAACATTGATTTCTGATGTCATATTAAAAATATCCCTCAAACCACTGTCATTATAGAAGAACTAAGTTCTAGTTTCATAAAATTAACAGTGGTTAGTTATTTATTCTGTTGATTTTCTTAGTAAACAAAACGCTTTAAGCAACACTAATATTACATCCTAGCTTACACAGTAAGAAACATCCCAGCCTACACGCTCTAAGACTACTACTGTAACTCTACCTGTCCCTGTATGTTTCCGTCAGGAGCGGGCAGCTGCACCGGATCCTGTCCATCAGCAGGGGGCGCTCCGTCCACCTCCGCCTCGCTGTACACGTTATCCTCGGTGATCACAGCTGCCATCTGCCGGCCGCGCTGCTCTCTCACCACCACGGTAATGCTGCCAAGGGTAAAAAAAACCTCTCACCATTTCAAACATAATACAGAACACAATAAACCATTTGACAGCAAAGGAGGAGGAAGAAGAAGAGAAAACTGTGTCCTGTAATGTTGAATTCAATATTACATAAACCTGCTCCTGGATAAAACAAGGTGTGTAGGCGGAAGGTATAATACAGGTGTACACGATAACACAACGACTTTTAACGCATTTATAGGTAGTGTTGTATAGTAATGAAGTAATGAAGCTTGACGATCACGCAGGGCGAAGTAAACATGAAACATTAAGCATTAACTGAGAGCAAATATAACTCACCGAAGTGTAAACGATGTACGTCGCTATAGTGACAAAGGCTGCAAAGTCGTTTAAACGACTAAAATCTAAAGTTAAGGAGCTTTTATCGAGCCTGTGATGAAAATCTCGCCTCATAAACAGTTGCTTGTAGGTTTTATTAAGAAAATACAGAAGGAAGTGAAAGTTTTTCAGTTCCCCATTTTCTTAAAGGGATAGCGTCTGGAAATGTGGGCTATTCACATGTGACTCAAGGCAGTTTGTCTGTTTGCCTTCTCTTGCTCAATGTTTGTAAAATGAACTTAATGGAGAGAAATAGCATTGCTATTAACACAGCACAGTTACTAGTCAGTCTTTTACACGTGGTTGACTGCAGTCTCGATTTAACATGCATTGACTTATTAAAACTTTGTTAATACTTATGCTCTTGACATTTTCCATTATTCATCTTCAACCATCTGTTTTCCATACAAATGTCAGTTTATGGTGACAAAACCAAACAGGAAACATCTCTCTGAAAACTAAGAATTTGTTACATAAGTTATTTTTTAAGATTGATTTAAGCTACTCTTCTCCCTCAATTAAAAAAAAACATTGCATGGTATCAGCACATTAAAGTAGTCTCAGAGAAGCTGAGACTTTATAATAATCCTCTTTATGAAATGAATAAAACTATGCTGATACAATTTTATTAAACAGATTTTTATAAAATAACAGCACACTGTTTTGCAAATTTAAAAAAAGAGACGGAAGATAAACAGAATGGTGAACATTTTAATTCTATTACACAATAAGGTACACTTTGTAAGAGGACTCGGGAAATTACAAAGATCAGTGTCAACATAAAAAAAAAAATTCACAAGGACACAACTTCACAAATCTCCCTACCTAAACAAACACTTCATGCCAACAAACTATCAATGACTCGTAGAGCATATATATCCCACCTCCTTCCAAAAGTCTTGATCTTTTAGTGGCATGTCAATCAGTGGATCAATATTTGTCACAATATTGTTCATATTCATGTTATATTGTTTATATCCGAAGCCATGCTGCCTGATTGCCCCTTTGTCGATGTCCACAGTGCCCACAAACCCCATCCACAGGCCTTCAGCCCCACCCTTTAGAGTCTGTAGGGGTCTATCCAGTGCCTGCAGCGGCCTTCCTCATCACCTCCTCGTCCTGAACAGAGAGCTCAGTGAGCTTCCGACCAAGTCTCTCATGCAAGTCCAAGTATTTGGCGACACAGCGGTCCAGACACACAGCTTCCCCCTTTGAAAGTTCCGCCTCCTTGTAATGAGGTGGAACACATTTCCTGTGGCACGCATTGGTCATTCTGCATGAGGAAAAAAAAAGCACAGGACAAATGAACTCTTACACATTTGGTTATCTATAATCACATTGAAACACAGAAATGTTACTTTATTAATTGATGCTATTATTTTGTAAAGACTACATACCAGGGGACTGTTTCATAAAACAGGTTTATAGAATAAGCCAGGTTTATTTCAATTAGTCTGACTTATTTCCAGTTAGTTATTTTCCAGTCATTTCCAGTCAGACTATCTGCCATAAGCCTGGCTTATTTGGTAAACTTGTTTTATGCAACAGGCCTCTGGTTTGCAACAATTAATCAACAACAACAAAAATGCCAAAAATAAAAATTGACGACAAATTAGATGCTCAATTAATCGGAAACATCCAGCAAACAATCGGTTTTGCAGTCATGCATAATGCAGTTCTATGGACAGAACATAAACTGAAAAGGATATAGATTGAGCTGCTATATGTCTTAAGCAATTATGAATCAAATATATGTTTAACACATCTATAATTAAATAGCAAAAAATATATTTTTTTATGAAAGCAATCACAGCAATGGGCTATAAGTACTGTTCAGATTCAGCCTCTTACCAATTAATATTTAGCCTGTGCTTCTGTTTTTCTTTTTTTCATTAATTTAATTTAAAAATAATTTAACTTTAAATGGAAATTTTCAAAAGATGTGAGATATAAATAAATATATATATAGATAGATATAACGTGGCGTTTCATCTGATTAACTGAGAAATAATCGACAGATTAATCATCCTCAGAATAAATATTGCACTCCTACTACATACCAGGAATAAATGCAATGCATCGCATGCACTTTTAATTTAGACAAAAAATACATTTTAGGCCGTGCTGCACACAGTGCTTGGCATTTAACACAAACTATTATACAAAAAAAGCGTCATCTGCTATAAAGTGCACCATGCAAACCTAAGACGCTTACCTCAAGGGCACAGACTAACAGTATGAGGGAGATTTTACTCAAATTGTTATATTATTATTATATTTTGTTATAGTATTATACTCCATATTATTGGTCTATGACGGACGCCAGAAAAAGTAACGTTACATGATTCTAGCTGAACGATTAACGTTACAGGATGAATTCACAGCCACTAGTAGCTTTACTGATAAGACGAATAACACACAAGTTTGTATGAACGGAGGAAGACTGTGAGCCTGCTTATAACTGAACTCTGACGACAGAAGTGCGACAGTAGATGACGTCACGCCTAACGTTACTGTACGTCAGGTTTTGTCGTGTTGTAAATAATCGAATGTGATACTGAGCGAAGCCTGGTGTCTGAATATAATATAATAACATGTGTAACGTCAGCCTGTCGATATCCACCGATTGCAGTACTGCGCTGCATCTAACTTACAATATACTAGTCAAAAACATGACCTACTACACAAATCTCGTATGTTAGATATCGAGAACGTAAGTAACGTTAATAAGACAGAGAGCATGCTGTTACACATGTGTAAAGAGAGCCGTAGGCTTCATACCGGTTATACATGTCAGCCATCATTTCAACCTCCAGCTCCGCGGCGAGCTGCTGCGCTTTCATAGGGTCCATCTCTGCAAACAACCTTTCGGTTTACCCTCTCTAAAACCCACCGGACAACGCGTGGGTCCCGTTCAACAAAGAGCTCTGACAGCTTGCTTTAACCTTCAGTGAGCGCGCTCGACCGGAGGAAGTGCGTTACCCACGTGGATCCAGCAAAATTGGCACTTCCGCTCACAATAAAGTTTTCTATTCAAAACCAACGCAACTTTTTACTTCGCTGCTGCTTCATTTCTAAATTAAGTTCTAATTTCCATCAACAGGTAATTTTGGCCTGTATAAGCACAATTTTACTCCCCATAGGTTTTTTATTTGGAATAATCAGAATATCTTATATAAAATAGGTCTTTGTTCTTTAATCAGTGATTTAATGATGGTTTGCTTTTAGTGAGTCAGTTATTTAATAGTAGAGGTTTATTAACGACTTAGAATACAAAATACCAGTTAGTCCAAAAGAATTCGCTATAACATCAGAAGCTTTTATGCTTTTCAAAAATAATAATAATTACTCCCCAATTATAAAAGCTTCCATTCTTGAACCAATTGATACCTTTATTAAAAAAAAAAATAGAAATTATAAAGTTAGATAATTTTTATTGAAACAATAAGGCTAACATTGTTACGAAATGTTCATTTTGTCAAAGTCATACCAAAACCATATTTCATTTGTTTTGGACTAATTATACTGAGATAAAATATTATATTAAATATTAAAATATAAAATATTGGATTATTTATTAATGAGAATATTCAACGAAATGTAAACATTACTTTTAAAGGGTTTATGTTTGGTCATTATGACTCTGACTCTACTAAAAGCAATGCTTTGTTTTGTAAACAATATTGTAAATATTATATTCACAAATGTAGGTTTACCAACAACAAACCATACCTTGTTTTTTTTAAAATAATTAAAAAAATATTTAAATACCATCTCCTTATCAGAAAATAAGCAAGAAGAACTATTTAATTTCGTATCGAGTTTAATTTGTATATACTGTAACAGAAAGTTAAGTGTCTCACCCTCAACATTTTTCGTTCTTGTCCTTATTTTTGTTTCCCCCCCCCATACTTTTCTCTTTTGTTATTATTGCTTTCAGTTGACATATTTTAACTGTTTAATATGGTTTTTATGAACAATTATATTGTCAAATCTGTTTTTTTGTTCTGCATTAATAAAAAAAATTCTAAATTAAGTTATGCTTTAATTAAAGTATCTTCAGGGTATTGACAAAATGTAATGTTTTTTTTAATCCTTAGTTTGACTATTATCATGATATTTACATCCTCATAATTTTCAATTCCTGCCTTTCAGGTGGGATTTCTAGATAAAAAATTTATAGAAAACACGCTCTCAAATTTCTAACCGATAAAATCTTTTAGCTATGTAGATTTATTACTACATAATTTATAATTTCCTAATATTTCTATGAAATTTAATATTTTATCATTGGATAGTCATTTTATGTTACTATATTTTGCACTTGCATTTAATGTAAGGACAGAAATACACAACGCCAGACTAAAACAATTACACCAAACAGGTATTGTAATTTATTTTAAATAAAGCACACATACAATAGTGTACTTTGAACTTATATAAATTGATTTTAATTTACATAATTTTAATATGTAACTCTATACATGTATGAGACAATCCAAAATAAACAATGAATTTATAGGCCAATTCACATAAGTAATGTAAAATGGACAAGAAAAAAAAAAAAAGAGAGAGAGAATTCTTCTCCCCATTTGATATAATAAACCCTGGGTTAAGAACTTGGCTCAAACATCTGCTATTGACTTCAAAATGCTGAACATGTATTCTCAACATGAACATAAAATCTATTCCGTCTCTTCTCCAGTGACATCTACCTCCTCTTCTTCAGTGGTATTCAGCTCATCCTCTTGCTCCATTAGACACTCAATAGCCAGTGTGACGAACTGTCTAGACGCCAAGAGCCCTAACGGATCTTCTGCAGCCTCATCCACAACATCTACTTCAAGATCTTCTTCATCTCCTAATTCTGAACTGGACGTCCCCATTGAGATATTCTCTCGGCACACTCTGGGGCTTTGATAGTTTGACTGAAGCAACACTTCAGTCTGGACCGAAGGAGCATCTCTGCTTATTATTTCTTCTGTGTTTGTCAGTGTCCGAGGATGAGGATATGCTATGAGGATAAAACAGAAATCAGGAATATAAATGATAAATAACAGAATTGTACAAAAAAGTTGAGTTCGAATGCTACTTTAGCCATTTTACCTCCGTTTGATGAATCCACTGCAATCCCAGCACTTGCAATGTGTCCCTCACTCAACTGATCTTCCTCCAGGAGGGTCTGTTCATCAATCTTTCCAACACTGTACTGGTTCCCCTCCTCAATTTCATCATTATCATCCCACCCATTGGTGGTTTCCCAACACCGATCATCTAAAGAAAGCAGAGCTTTTTCCTCCACAAGCTCATTTGCCCCCAGGACTTCAGTTTCTTCTCCCTCCATAGTTTCTTCAATCACCTGAACCTTTTTGTTTCTACCCAAATCATCCTCTTTCTCCACACAATCATCAACATCCTGGGTATTAACACCATCTGCTGCCTGAACGTCTCTGTCCACCACGTCTGACGTCGCCTTAAACGAACACTCATTAGAAACCACATCTTCTTGGTTTTCACCATCTCCGAGACGTTCTGCTGGTGTACTATCAAGATTCGTACAGAAATTGATCTCTATTCCCTCCATCAGTGTCAGTTCATTGGTGGAAACATCACAGTCTTTCTCTGCGGGCGACTTGGCACGATCCGCCGGCATCATTGTTTCCTCCATTATGCCCTCCTCAGCTGTTAACAGCACAGAAATCTCAGTCATTTGTTCATGAATGTCTTTTCCCATTTCGTTTTGGGACTCAGTACTCTGTAACACACTCGAGTTCTCCTCAGTGGCAGTTTCTCCACCTTTTGACAGCGGTGACCCTATTTGAGGGTCAGATACCTCCATGTCTTTTTTCTCATTCACCAGCAGAGACGTCTCTGCTTTTTTCTTACCACAAATACCCTTACTGAGCACTTCACTGCTATTCATCATTAATTTACCAATCTGTTCTTCACTCTTCCCTCCTTGGAATCTTTGAAGGCTAAAAGACGTGTCCTGCGAGCTTGAGGTTAGCGGCTGATCAATATTCAGAGAACTCATACAATCGAGACTCTCAACACTTGGAAGAGTCTGATGGAAAATCTGATCGATGATACTCGCTCCTCTCGCCCGAGCAGGATATTTTAAGTGAGCATTCAGCGATGTCGGTGCAAAATTGCTGTTAACATCTGCTTCTTCCATTTCTGTTGAGTCTTTCTCTTGCTGTGTATTTGGTTTTGGCGTATTACTCTGCTCACTGTTTTTCTTAGTTTTTTCCATTTCACAATCATCTTGTGCTGAAGTGGGTAATTTCTCTGCACTATTGCACAAGTGAGCTACAGCAGCGTTTTTTTTTTTTTTTTTAGGAGGTCTACCACGACGTTTTACAATACCAGTGACGTTTGGTTTAGGTAAAGTATCACGTTGTTCCCTGTCAGTGTTCAACAGAAGCATTTTCTTACTGATAGGTGAAGAAACTTCTTTTTTTCTCTTCACACCTGCAGTTGCTTTTCTTTTCGCATTCGTTATTCGGGCACTGACTCTACGTGCATTAGAAATTGATGGCATAACGTTTTCACAGTGGGGACCATCAACCTTTGACGTCCTTTGTTGAACCGGATCCTGATTTTCTAGGTTTTGACACGTATCCCCATTCACTTCTGACTTTTGAGTTGCAAGCCTCTGTCTTCTTGTCTTTCTCTGCTTTGGGTGCTCACTAGCATCTTTCACATCACGCTGAATGGTGTTTGAACTACTCCCACTCATGTAATCATCTTGTAAAAAGGAATTCTTCAATTCTTTCGTTTCTGCAAGGTCAGGGCACGATCGATCTTGGCAGGCGATGAGGTCAGGCTGTGGGTAGGAGGAATCAATCATCGAGCTCAGAGGGAAGTCCAATTTCAGTGGTGACTCAGAAAGCCACAAGGGAAGGTTTTGGGTTTCTAGGTCCTGTCTGTGTGGTGGTTCTTGTGTGGGAACATCACTGTCTCCCTTATCTGATTTGAGGGGGGAAAGGCATCGCAGTAGTTTGAAATCTAGCCTGCTGTCGAGTATGCCGATCATACTGAGACTTTGCATTTCACCTGCGGCCGGAGAAAGGTTAGTTGGGACAGCTGTAGCTTTTGGGGATAAAAACAAATCTTCTAGCAGGGAGGAAGGGGAGTTTCTTGCCTCAGCTGCCAGATACTTATCTTTGTTCAGGACGTCCTGTCCAGGTAACTTAGTCATGAATGTAATGGGTCCTGGCTGATTTTGAAAGGCTGAGTGGTCTAAAAAAACAGAGTAAAATCAGGAATAAAGTGCTCAATGACATATATACATGTAAAAAAAAAATTATATATATATATATAAATTAAATGGCAATGTAACCTAATGTAATTTTATTTTGGAGAAATGCCGAGGTGATAAAACGGTCCTGATATCACAATGAATGATTACTATTGTTATTATTATTTGAACAACATTTCTCTACTGTGTTGTAATATTTGAAGGAAAAAACTGTCTACAAAATCAACTCACACATGCAAATCAATTGCAAATCATAGAACAGGAAAAAATATCAGAGAATATCTTAATTTTAAACCACGATGACTCGTTGATGGTCGCACCACATGACATTTAATTCAACTGAAACTTTTTTGTTGTTGTTGCTGCAAACAATAAAAAGCCAACATGTACGAGTACAATTTCTAAGATCCTTGCACTTGTGTTTTAAGCCAGTTATTATTTATATCCTTTATCATGGACACTCTTATTTTTCACTGACCCAAAGATTAAGGCAAGCACATGCAGTTTGGGTTCAGTATTTAATAAACAATGACAGAGAGCATAAGAAGAGATGCAATTTTGTGTCAAAGAGGTGGGAATTTTTGATAAATGTAATTGCTGTACTTAAAACACGAGAAAGAAAGCTGGGATCACCACAACATGATGAGTGTACACATGCACTCTTCATTTTAAGATCATGCTTTACCTTCATCTCTTTGTCCTGGTGACCCAACTGGTACTGCGGTCTTGCTAACATCAGATCCCTCCATCTCTGGCTCACAGCTTTGCAGATAAACACAAGCTCCCTGTTCAGAAGCATCAGTAGCCCTCTGTTGATCTTTTGGATCCTGAAGAGGACCTAGCTGCTCTTGCTCATCCAGATTTCTGTCTACTGGCATCAACGGAAGGATGTTTAAATCCATCAACATATCATCCAACATCTTTGCAATATGTTCATCAGAGTCATCTGCTTGGGGAGGGCTTGAAGATAAAGTTGGAATTTCCAAAGGGGAAGAGACAGAAACATGGTGTGGAGTATTTAGGCATTTATCTGAAGAATCGGAGGGGGAAACAGTCAGGTCCGTCGGTGGAGTGAGAGTTTCAAGACTTTGACCAGGAATTGCACTAGCTGGGCAGCTCTTTAGTAAGAAAAAGAAAAAATACAATTACAAAATGAGCAAGACAAAATATACATTTATAAAACATTTTCAGCCAAATGTGTATGCTCATATACACACAGTTATATGTAGTTTGTATTTTATATGCAATTGCAATCAAAAACACTAAATCCTTCAAAGACTATCTATAATTTACAAATGTAAGTTTTCTTAAAATAAATAAGGCCCTCTATGACTTTTTTGTGGCACATTACAATGATTATGTCAACATACATTTTAATGTAACACAAACGTCGTAATTATTCAACCCCTACTCAATATTGTTGTTTTAAGTCACTTATTTCTCTGTTTGGGTGCAATATTGGGTTAAAACACAATTAAAGCCATTGGAAATTACAACAACCTTTGACTTGATTGGTTACGAGAAGATTTCCAGGTCACTAAAAGTTGTAGAGACACAGCTGGCAAACTTATTCATAAGTTTAAAATGGGTTACATCTGAAAACCTTCAAGGGCATTGAACAAAATGCATAATATCATCAAAGGAAATGGTCAGAGCAACTGAGAAAAACACTAATTTTATTGCCTTGCAAGAAGTCTTGGAAGATATCTGAAGAGTAAGATAGATGAACGTAGAGTGAAGAGTAAAAGACAAACACAAAACAAGCAAGACCTTCATGTTGGGACATCTTGCTGTATATCTCTCTTGATCAAAAAGAATATAAAAGGCTGCCTTAAATTAATTGGATAGACTGGAGGACATCTGGAATAAATGCATTTATTAAGCGACTAGTTCGGTCTTCACATTTAAATCTTATTTAAAATGTCTGATGGAATTTAAAGAAAGACTTCTCTATTAAATTAACTCTTGGGGTTGTATAACCATGTGCATAAATGTTTAGAGCCAATTTGATTTATTTGATTTTTTTTTTTAAGTTATGTTATGTACTAAGAATCACTCAAATGTGTATTATTAGTTTTCCTATTATAGTTTAGTGATGCCATGGTTGAACTTTTTCCATCAATTTTTATTCATACCAGCAGAATGTCTTCTTGCAGGTCAAGAAGGTTGAATAATTTTAAATGCAACTGCATGCATCTTGGGAGAAAAATTATATATATATATATATATATATATATATAATTAATTTTTTTTTTCCAAGGATGTGCATACACTATATGTTTCAATATATCAATATTTGTCTAAATTGTGTACTAAATTCAGATTTAAAGATGAATCCTTACCTGAGTTTGTAGTGCGCACTCTATAATTTCTTCTGGGTTCTTCTCGCTCTCACTTTGGACAGAAACAAGAAGGTTGCTCTCCCAGCAGGCCCCGCTCCTCCTCCTCAGTTTTATCCTAACTTTAAGCTGGTCCAACTTGGTCTCCTTTTGTTCAGCAGTAGCACTTTTTTGCACTTTATCTGCCTCTAAAAGTTTCTGGAAGTTTTTGCCTGAAACATGCATTTGTTGCCTAGTTAAGCTTTTTCTCTTTGCCATTTTCCACCTCTTCTTAGCCTTTGTTTTGTGATGATTTATTACAGATGCTTCTGTCACAACAGCGAGGGAAGGAAGAGTGGCATTACGGGTCCGATTAATACCTGCAGCTGGACTAGCTTCATCAAATAATGACAATGAGGACAAATCAGCTTCCAATAATCCACAAGCTTGTACTGGAAGAGTATTGCTCTGTATCCTTAATGGCTCAGACACCAGACACCTTTCCTGGCTACTCACATCATCTGTCTGTACACCAATCTCTCTCCAACGTCTCACAACATCCTCAGCTCCTCTTTCCACGCGCACTCTCTTCTTTTCAAGAAGGTTTTTAAGTCCAAGTCTGAAAGCAGCCGCCATTACCTCCTCATGTTCACTCTGACTCTTGATCTCCATTTCCCCCGTGTACAGGAACTTAACTAGCTTTAGTAAGGCACAAGATCCTACAGCCTCAAGGTTCAGAAGCCTGTTCTGCCCTGCCTGTGGAGCAGGGGAAGTGGACAGGACTTTTGACAGGGCAGGGCTTAGAGCAGCTAATACACAACTGTGAGCTGGGACACAGACACCTGCAGAGAGAAAAAGATTTTTTTTTTTAATTATAAGAAAAGCATAGAGAGGAAAATATTAATCAAATACAACATTACAGGCAATGGAAGTCTATAGATTCTTAGAATAAAAAGTAAAATATTATGTAAAACAACCAAATGGATCTTTTTTTTTTTTTTTTTACAATTCTTAAAAAGTTAATTATGAAACAATTTTAAATTACAAAAATACAAACAAATCAACTGCCAAAAATAGATAAGCCTGAAAGAAAAACAAATATTATTGCAACTTTTATTAATGTTGCATCAGAAGCCTTCAAACACTACAAAAAATGGTTTGTACAAAAAAAAGAAAGAAAAGCAATGGTGTAATGAATGAACTGCTTTAATGTGGAAAAATAAGTCAGTCTAGAAAGTTTATTTAATACATTACACATTTTAAGTTAATTTATATCAATGGCCAATGACTGCTAATTTAGGTCTATGATACCATAAATCATAGCAATGACTTAATGTCTTTATATGATTTGTTAATAAGCTGCTGGTTATAAAGTTGATAGTTTTTCCAGGGACACAGACCCAGAGCTGGCTATCTCCATCATCTCTTACCGTCTGTCTGCAGAAGTGTGTCACAGAGGATGCTTCCCTGCTGCTGCTTCTGAAGCTCACCGAGCAGGAACACTGCAAAGTCAGGATGCTGATACTGCCACATGCTTCAGAATAAAACACATTTAGAAACTTCAAAACAAAAGTTAAAAAGGCCAACGACCCAGCTTTTTTCCATTTTGTAATATGATATTTAGTTACTTTGCGTTATCAGCTCAGATTGAACTGCTAATATCACATGTTTACATATATATTTGTAACGTTATATAGCTTGATGTATATATTTAGAGAAGACGGATGGACCTGTGTATGAACGTCAGGTAATTTTTGCTCTCAGATCAATGTCTTGTTGTTTGGTTTTAAACAGCTAAGAAATGCGAGATCTGCCATACTCTCAACTAGGATTCATCTGTTGTTAACACTGCAATCAAAGCCGTCTTGTGTTCAAACGCCAAGTGCACGTTGTTCATCAAATTTGCCAAGACACCACATTATAATCCAAATGAGACAAATGCTTGTCCGTACGCAAACACAGGTGATCTGTAGGACACGTGAGCCGCTGCATCACAGATCATCTCAAATCAAGACTCTTCCAGCTCCACTCGCCACCTGAATCTTTTGAATTGGTTCACCGAGAAGATTCATTCACTGATTTGTTCGCACCGTTACGCCTGTAGATGGCGCTATGAGTGAGCATTTTAAAAGAACTTGTCGAATCATTCATTCATTCATTCGTTCGATTCGTTAAAAACACAATCAGTTTCATGATTTTGTTTTTACTTGTGCAACTGCAATCTGATGAAGATTAGTAAAACGAGACGGTTCTTAACGAAGTAAAACATATTAGACTACCAGACATTTCCGCAACTGTGTTTATTGGTTTAAAACCTCTCTTTAATGTGGTTTCATTTAAATTAGTGAATTTAGGTTTGCATCAGTGGTTCTGCGCAATTTATGTTATATTAATATATTGAATATTATTGTAGCCATTTTTACTCTTCTTTTGGTCTTGAAAAAGATAAGAGGTAATGTGATTTCTACACCTAGAAGTGTTATGTAACCTAATTACGAAAATCTTTAATCTCTGGGAAGACGAAAGTTTGTCTAGTTATGCCAAGCACGCCAAAATATTAGGCAGAAATTAAATTCAAAAACTTATGTTAATGCTTTGGTAAAAATGGGATGGTAACATTGCCGTGGTTTAGTTACTTTCAGTTTAAAATGACAACTAGGACACAGTTTTTACTTGTTTGTAAGAAAAAAAAAAAAATTTGTTAGGTTGAATCAATTCAATGATACCGTGTGCATCATACATTTCTCAGCTAGGCTGTATATGGTGTAATATTTCATTTCTCAATTACTTCATTACACTGTTATTCTAAAGATGAAGAATTCTAATCAAATTGTATTAAAACACTGTGAACCACACACACAAAAAATACATCACTGTCAGAACATTGGAAAAAGATCATTCTTTTATTTAAAAAACAAAACAAAAACAAAAAAACAAAAGGGAAAAACAAAACAAAAAAACAGTATTGCTAAGTTACATGTTCAATCCATGAGAGAAAGGTGCAACATTTAAGACCAAAGGTAAAGTGTTGAAATATAGGAATTATGAATCAAGAGCCACATGTTAGTGTTGCAGAAACATGTCAACTGACAGCACATGACAATTTTTCCTTTCGTCTTTAATTAAAAGATATAAACCGTAAATGCATTTATTTAAAAAATAAAACTGATTGCATATGCATTCACCCACAACACCCCAGAAAAAAACAAAATCAGCCCCAATCATAAAATATAGAAAAGAAAAAAAAGGAAGAAAAGAAATAATTAAAATTAACAAATATTCTCTGGTATATATAGTTAAATGTGCTTTTATTTCCTCTATCTTATTTTCTCGTCGAGCTAGAATCAAAATCTGGCTAAATCCAGCCAGAGAGAGATGCAATTTTCTTGTAATTAAAAGATTCATTTTTCTGCCTCCCTCAACACTGAACAATCGATTGGTTCCTCAAACTTGTGAACAGCCTCCTGTATCAGGACTCGGACTTCTGGCCCACATCCATTTAGTCAACAGACAACCTTTGCTTTGCTGACTGTAGGGTCTCGACGGATTGGACTGCGGATTGGCAGACAAGGAATTATCAAAAAGGGGGGGTTATAAAAACAACAACAAAAAAAACAAACATCCATTACCCCTAGTGCTAAAGTTTCCATTCAGTAAATATCTACAACAGACTTACTGTGCATTTTTAATTATGCAGTCTAAGAAACGAGCACTGTACTTATGGATCTCAGAGAGGGGGAAAAAAAAATATATATAAAAAACAAAAAAAAATTAATGCATATACATCCTCAAATGTACACTCGTTCACTCTCTACACAGACAGGCACTGAAACCAAGAGGCAGAAGGGTGGCCAAACCTCCCCGTTCACCGCTCGTCACAAACACACTCAAACGACGCGCTGAGCAAGCGAGGCACTCCAAGTATGCAGAGCGGATTTGTGAGATGCGGTCATATTTACACATTCATTTATATTCAGACAGATCGAAGACCAGGGCTACAATTTGTCTCAGAGTTAAAGGCTTTTTCCCATATTCTCTTCTGTGGCCATTTAATTCGACTTCTTGAAAAGCAAGAAACTTTTGAGTTCCCACACAGAAGCTAATTGTTGTCAGTGACGATTTTAAAAGACAGGGGAGGGGGGGGCTACCCCAAAACAGCTTTCCCACTCTGGAATGCTTTGCAGATTTTGCCAGCTGAATGAATAAAACTGTACTCGCCTACCACTAAAGATTTCTTGAATGCTACTGTTTTTTTATATATATATATAAAACAAAACAAAAACCTCCCAATCAGATATCCCTCTGCCTCTTTAGTAATGCTTCATCAACACGTTCACTTCCTAGAGACCGAACACTCCACGAGACCATCCACATAAACTACAGATGGATAACTTAAGGGAAATTGGTGGTCATCTAGTGCTTTTAGAAAACGACAAAATAGGCCTCATGCCTGTTGCAATGCATCAACGAGACACAAAACTTACTGAAAAATTCTATATATATACACATTATTTTCTGCAGGCCGCATATGACTGACGCAATTTGGCATTATCTTTTCATCAATGTGAACCACGAAGCAGGATGAAGCAAAAAAAAAAAAATTATAAAAACACCAACGCCATACTATATACTAGTGTTCTAATAGATGCATAAGCAACAAAAAAAATAAAAAAAATAAATGATTTATAAAGCTGGGGATGTGACTAGGTAGAGCTTGTAGTCCCTAGTGTTTCCATTATTGGACATAGAGTCCGTTTGAAGTAGTGGCTGTTCTCAATCACATTGATCTCAAAGAGAGCAGGAGAGTGACAACATGAGAATGATGAAAACTACAGAAGGGTCGTTGCAATTAGTGGCTATGGTCCCGTAAGTGATGAGATCAGAGGCTCAGCAGGGACAGTAGGCAGGAGGAGGAAACTCACGGCGGGTGATGCACACGATCAGTTTTTCTGTGGACAGAAACAGGATGAGACATCGTGAAGGTCAGATGTGGCACTCGATTGCATTAGGTTTGCTAATAACAAAGGAAAACGATTCAGTAATGCGTCATCAAAGAGCTGCGATGGGAATTTGTGTCCATTACACACAATTCACATCACCCGCTCTGTGTGGCAAAGTGATGACGGATACAACTACTGAAACATCAGTCATGTGACCAAAGTGGACACATGAGAGGAAGAGATCAGTGTTGGGGAGTAACTAACAGAAAAAGAGTAACCCTGCTAATTGAACCTGGCATTGGCTAAGCTGTTTTTTTTTTATTAATGTAATATAAAAGAAACTAAAAACACAATTTTTGTAGCGAATTATTGACTTTAGTTTGTTTATATTTTAAGCGTTCTCCTATTTGATATCCTTGTTAGAGTTCCAATGAAAAACCTTTTATAATACAACATACAATTCATTAAAGCGGATTAATAGCACAAAAATTGTTAGTTGTAAAAAATTAATTAGTTTGAATTTGAAGATGTAATCCAATTTGAAATCCCTGTTTCTGCATCAGATAAAAAAAAAAAAAAAAAAAAAAAAGAAAAAGATTTTTTTAAATATATAAAAATAAATAAAAATAAAATTAAATAATAAATATAAATAACAATAAATATAAATAAAATAAATTAACAAATAAATAAAAGCTTTTGTTTTCATTTGAGATCATTATTTTTGTATGAGATAAATAGGACCCCGGTTCTAAGTTCTAAAAATAAATTTTGATAAATAAATTCAACACTTTAGTAAGCAGCTTTAGTAACCTAACTACATTTTAGCCGCTGTAGCTTGATTCAATTACCGTTAAACTATATCTTCCTAACTACAAGCTACACAGAATTTCAAGCAGCTTCCCCAACACTGGGCGAGATTTACTGAAATTAGTAAAAATCCATTTCAACTCAAGTACAGAATAACAAAATACAGTTAATGAGGGTTAGAACCACAGATACACCGAGCGGCACACAAACACTTAAATATCCACATGAAGGCCATGCAGAAGGTGGACACACATACCATGCGTGCTCATGCACTGAGTGGGGGGGAGGGGGAGTGGCCTAACCATCATAAGAGTCCAACAGAGGCAAAGAGCCCCGCCTCTCCCCATACATTCCTCCCTGAGAGTCAAAGAGAGAGAGAGAGATTGGCAGAGGATAAAAGAAAGGGAAAGGCATTGAAGAAGAGGTGAGTGATAATAGAAAGAGAAGGGCGTGTGAGAGAGTTAGTCGAGGTGAGAACCCCTCTTGGTATTATTAGTGAAACCACAGTAGGTTAATAAGTCTCAGGGTGTGTAGTGTGATGTCTGCTTGTGAGGGAGGTTTAGTGTGTTTGTTGTGTGTGACTGCACAGGAGTGGATGATCCTTGCATGTGTGTTACCTGAGGTGCCTCTCTGTCCGAGCGATCAAGAGTGTCGTCTAAAGTGTTTCTCCTTCCTCTCTGGTCTAGCGTAGAGTAAGCGTCTGACACCACAGATAAAAAGCATTTTTGTTACTGCTTTCCCCTCACACACACACACAGTTTAAAAATAAATAAATAAATAACCAAGAAAGTGATACTTCAGACTAGAATGATGATGCTGAAAATTCAGCTTTACCAAAGGAATAAATTACATTTTAAAATATATTAAATATATCACTTTTGATTGATTGTGAAATATTGTACAAATAACTTTCAATGACATTATAACATTTAACCAACCCTAATCTTGATACACATGATATTCATATTTTTCATATGCGCTTTCAAATTAAACACATTATAAAACGTTTCATATAAAAGCGCAAAATAAAAGCCAAAAGGTCCAAATGTAAATAGAATTTAAAAAACAATCCCAGCACTGGAAAATGTGGCTAAAAGTTCATTTTGTCAACAGTGTGTTGTTTTTTTGTTTACCTGGTCCCATGTCATTTAGAGGAATCATGTCTCTGTCCTGTTTGCCCCCTAACAAAGAGACCCAAACAAATTCAGATCACAGAAACACTGAGATGTATCCTGCATGTTCAGCCAATAAACATCTGTTTGTTGTGTAAACACACTCGAGTATTCAGCAGGAAAGTGTTGCGTCTTACCCCTGTCTATTAGAGGCAGGGTGCTATCCTCGTATCCTCCGTTGCTGCGGGTGTTGATAGGAGGGTTAATGTTCACCATGAAGTCTGTTTTCTTCCAGCCGTCCTTCTCCAGTGTGCGGCGGAGCTCTTTGAAGCCCCACACGATCTGCAGCACCAGCCCAGCGCCACGCACCTCCCGATCTGAACGGTTGCTATACAAGTAAACAGAGGATAGGTATCGGCAGTTAAATACTTGTTCCTCTTCCAGGTTTCTCCAAAGTGACCAGACATTCATACATACCTGTCTTTGTTAATGAGCACCAGTCTCTCAATGCCCTGGGAGCTGCGCAGGTTTTTGGCCGCATCCACACTGGAGCCGACCACCTCCGTCATAGTGCTGAGAACAGACACCACCGTCTCCTCTGAGAGCGCTCGCACAGGCTGACTCTGACCACCGCCTGGCAGGTTAGCCACCAAGTTAGGCACTGCGTGCTTCCCTGCACAGAGAGGAGATTTATTTGTTGGGACTGTACAAATACAGCATTTTGTAGAGGTTTTGATGGGAATGACGCTGAATGGACACGGATGGGTTTTGTTTGCGCAAGTACCTAGCAGCTCACGGTTGCGAGCATCAATGGCCAGGTTTCTCAAGGCTCCAGACATGGCTCTGACCACACGGTCGTTCCCATGAGACAACAGCTCGGTCATCATCGGCAGGCCATGCTCCTGTCTAACCACTGCTCTGATGTACCGCCCATACTGAAAAGATAAGCACAGAAGTGTAATTATGAAACAGTCCGATCTTTCCTCCTAAAGAACCCATCAAACAAAATATCATCAAAATATACAACGTTTATACGACAAGCGAGTACATTATCAATCCATTTTCCATACAGTGGAATCAAGCATCTATAATAAGTGTTCTTTAGACTACTCATACTGGTTCAGATGGGTACCACTGCAGAGTAGGTACCTGCATGATTCGTCATAGACATAAACAGAGAGTTTATGCATGTTCTTCTGCGAGAAGCACCAAGTCACTAACACATTATAATAGACTAATATTGAAAGATAATAGTATTTAATAAACACTTTATATCTCAATATTGAGAAAAAAAATTACATTATCGTTTTTCCACTGTTGTCCACTTATGCAGGTATTATTTTCAGTGGCAAAATGTTTTGTTAAATTAAGAAAGTTACAAAAAGACCACAACAAATAATTTTTGCAGCTCAGTTTGCATTTATGAATGCATTTCTGGATTAAAAAGTATTAGGTTTTTCATAATAAATCAAAATCTTAATAAAAATATGGCCCCTCCAATGATGAATGAGTGTAATGCGCTCTGGGCTGCAATAGCAGTATCATATCTTCACACAAAAATGCATGAGAGTATTACTCACAGTCCAGCGGCCTGCACACAGATTCTGCACGGCCCCAGCCGCAGCTTCCAGAACTGAGGGGTTCTTGCTCTCTTTTAGGAGAGAAGTGTAGACACGCACTACCTCTGGCTGGAAAAGCAACTCATAACCTACAAAACACAAACATTACATTTTATTTAATCTATTATTCAACTAAAATACGAGGAAAAACTAAACCAGAGCCAAACAAGACCGTTATTGTACCTTTGGCTGGTGTGGTTCTCTTTGGAATGTCAATGGTATCTGTAGTTCCATCATCCTCTTTTTTCCCTGAACAAACCAGACGGCGTGAGCAAAGAGTGGGGGAAAAAAACATGAAGTGGCACAGAAATCTTATCTGCTGTTTAACGGTAGTGACGTGATTTGTGTCAAGTCTGAAGAAAACCTCTTAAGATTTAAGAAGGGGATTTTCTTCAGACAAAGACTTTCTTCAAACACAGTTGTGACAGAGGCTATATTTATTCCCGGAGGAAAACCCCATGTGTTTTAATGACTGATCATTTAAAGCCCCAATATAGCTCCAGCAAAATCAAAAGAATAAACTGGTGTGGTGGAATTTTAAAAAATCAGCCCAAAGCAAAGTTCATGTGAAGTTTACATTACATTATAAAGTTAATTATTCAAGTACAATGACTAGTGCACAACTATTAAGTATTCACTGTTACAGACTAACAAATAAGTTTGCTTATGGGCGTTTTTTGTTTTTTTTTAAAGACGCAAGTCCTCATGTTCGGTTTTTATCTGTATCAATGAAACAAACTTCGCCACAAGTATATCGGGGCATTTCACAGTAGCATATGACTTTATAGAGGTGACAAAGTGCAAGTTTAAAAGAATCAGGCAATTATCTTTTAATATGTCTATATGATTAAAGATTAACAGTGGTTTAGGTTTACAAGGAATGGATTTATCAGAAATGCTGTGTTCTGGCACCCTCCGGTGGTTTCTAGTAAATGGTTACAAATACAGAAAGCATTTTTACACACCAGTCTCACACAAAACATTTAGATTTATGTGAACATTTTCCAAATTTAACAACTGATTTGTAAATGTATGCTAAAATGTCTTTGTCCATGATAGTCTGGATGCTTACCAGGCTTTAAAACAGAGCCCTAGAGTTTAGTGTTCAGCGACATAATCTGATACTTGTTAATGATTTCACATCTACTTCCTTCAGATCAATAAAAACCTTATTTGTGTGACTGGTCCTCTTAAAATGCATTCTTACTTTACCAAAGTAGTGCAGCTCATAAAACGAATGTGAACTGGGATCATTTCAAATTTTCCCCTAAAACATTACTCAAGTTTCCCACTTCAAATCCATTTTTGTGAACTTTAACCTAACAGTGTTAATAATGGGTTACAGTGAGATGAAAAAGGAAATAAAAAAAAAATAAGAAAAGTGATTCCCATGAAAGCAAAGCAAAGCCTTTTAACTTCTAAAAAAAAAGAAGAAAAGAAGAAAAAAAATAGAGAATAGCTTACCTTTGGAAAACCACTCGTCTGTTACAGGATAAAAAGACGTATGGATTGAAGGCAGAAGAGACAGATACAGAAGAAAATGAGAGGAAAGGACTGTTTTGACAAAAAAAAATAAAAAATGCAATAGTGCCCCAGCCACCCTACAATTATTCAGCAACAAACCCACAAAGCACACTGTCGTGAAAATCATGCATGTCGCATCTCCTTCTTGTGTAAACAAACTGGATCTGGCACACATCAAACTTACAAGCATAACACACTTCAAAGTGTGTACTATAAAGACAAAAACTAGACACGGCCGCTTGGTTTGGTTTACACAACACAGAGATTATGCACTGGAATGCAAAGATAGCAAGTTAACTTATTTTAATTGGTTACAGCCCACAGCCAGTGCCTGTGTTGTTCTTTAAATTAATCAGACATGCACCTTTGCCCTTTCGGGAGCTGAAGCAACCACCCTTTTGGGAAGGGGTGGGGCCTTGATTGACAGGAGCAGTCTCCTGATAGCGCTCGCTGCCTGGTATCTCCCGATGCACCTGATAGGACAGATTCCTCAGCAGACACACGCTGTTCTCGATCAGCTGCACACACGCACAATAATCAGGATTAAATAACGAGTGCAAAAGAGTGCAAAAACCAAAAACTAATTTTTCCCAATTAATCTTAAACTGCAGTAAAAATACAGCACAAAAACAACAGGATATTTAAAAATATGTATGTTTTTTGCAAATAAACCTTAAATACAAATACATATACACACAGACATGTCATTTTAACTAAAGAGCATGTATCAGTCTCCACTCTTTTATCTATGATTTTAAAAATAAAAACAAATTTGGATCTTATATAAAAACACTACAAATTAAGGTCAAGCCCAATTAAAAACATTTTCTTTCAAAACCTTACTGACTCCAATTATTTTATTTATTTTCAGTGTAAATAGGCTTGAGCAATAAAAAGTATATATATATGTATATGTATATATATATATATATAAAAAATTAATAGATATATATAATTTTTTTTTTTTTAAACACTGTAACCCCTCCCCAACAGTAATAACACTGCATCAATAAAAATGACCAACAATGCTTTCTTCCCCCTTTGCTCTTCCCTAAAATTATTTATTCATATGCTTCCCCATCACAAAAAGAGCAGCGGGCATGAAAGTGCCGTTTTCAAAGTCTGAAAGGTCACAGTCCAGCTGATACCTTGTTGTCCACATCTTTGCAGTTGATCTGTGACTGGACGATGTACATGAGCGAGTCGACCAGTCCGGAGCACTCCCTCAGTTTCCTCCTGGCCTCGCTGCGCTCCGAGCTCACATTCCTGAGAGCAAAACGTCATGCAACTAATTAGGACACAGCCTGTTTAATGTTTAGTAAAGTTTGGCATGCAGAGGAAGTTTTAGCTGCTGGTCATCACCTAAAACATATTAGCCAAGTGTATACACAGATGTCATCTGAAAAGCTGAACGGCGAGGGTTAAAAAGGCAAGAGAGCGTTAGCTCTACTTAAATGTAATAACGGTGTAAAACCATTCCTCTGACTGAACCCAAATCTTTCTAAAAGCCTAATAGGCGAGTGGGAGAAGTGAGGGACACTCAAAGAGAAGCACTCAAGGGAAATAAGTGGATTCAAAGATCACATTTCGCTCTTTTGTCCAAACTTTGTCCTGGTTCTTTCACAGCCTCAGAGGTTCTTGCTCGCGAACACAATTCAAGAGCATTTCCTTTGCACTTCCCTCCTTTCTTCCACATAAAATGCAGCTTCCTCACACAAATACACAATCTTGACAGGAATTCTTTAGCAGCACTGAGGCACACCCCTCCTCCCTTTAAAGTCTTTCATTAATCTGAATCGTAAAACCGTTCCTCCTCAATACATGCTAATCCTTTCCTCCGCCCCTCTCTCTGGCTTAACTACACTTGATCCTCAGGCTGAAAAATGTACACTTTGAATTCGCTGTCAGCCACTTCGGATTAAAGCGTCTGCCAGATGCATTAATGTACCGTACCTTAAGCAGCCGGTGGTGTTGGTGAGCGCTGTCTCCCACTCCAAGTGTCTGGGTTTGCAGCTCTCCTCTCCCCCTTCGTTCCCCCTCTCCCAGCCCGAGTGAGGAACCATCACCTCGTCGGACATGGCGTGCAGCGCGTGGTCCACAATCTCCATCTTTACAGAGTCATGAGACGACAGGTTCCACAGCGTTCCTGAGAGACAACCAGCCATCAGTTACTACAAAACCCAAGTGACAAACTTTCTTAACTCATCACTTGTGCTTGAATCACCTTAAACAGGATGTTAATATGAATACATTTATAATGTTTTGACAGATGTCTCTTATGGTTAGCACACCTGAAATTATTTGATCATAAATACAGTGAAAAGGAAACATATGAAACATTACTTTACATATAACTAATTTGAAAGCTGTATTATTTTCATATTTAGTATTTTAAAATAATTTATTCCTGTGATAGCGAAGCATATCTTTTAGAAACCAATACTCCAGTCTTCAGTGTCACATGACTCTTCAGAAATCACTAATATGCTGATTTGTTGCTCAAGAAAACACTAAAATTTGTCAAAACATTATTTTTCCACCAGGATTATATGATAAACAAAAAGTTTTGTAACAGAAATCTTCCATAACATCATGCAGAATGAATAGCATACTTGCAAATGAGATCGACCATTTCATTTTATTGATCTTACTGTAAATCAATCATGCACATTTAAAAAAAAAAAAATTTTGAGTTAATTTTTAAGTTAAAAGGTCGGTGAAACTACAGATTTGTATCTGATTTTACATCCATTTTACTGCATTCATATCTGCCTCCAGCCAAATCAATAAACACCCACTCAATTCAGTAGGTCATAATCATGCATGGTGAAAACAGTGCGTACCTGTTATGGTGTCTGTAAGGTCCTGATCTCTTGTCTTCCTCAGTAGCCGCACCAGCGCGGGAATCCCATCACAGTTCTTGATGGCTATCTTGTTATCTGGATCTCGTCCATATGAGATGTTCTTGAGTGCTCCGCAAGCTGCATAGTGCACCTCTTTCTTTGGGTTATCCAGCATGGACACAAGGGCAGGGATCCCCTTCAGTCGCCTTACTTCTGACTTCACCTGCAAAGACAGAGAGGAAAGACTGAGGGAGTGGAATCTGCACGTGACACCATATCATTCGGGGGACTTCTTAATCCTCAGCAAAGCCAGTAATAAATGGAAAAAACAAAACAAAAAAGAAAACCAGGCAATCAGAACTCAAGTTTGGGTTGAGTAAGTTTTTAAATGAATGGTATTATTCAGCAAGGATACACTACAAAAGACATTTATGATGTTACAGAAATACTTTTAACAAACTTCAATAAACAACGTTAATAAAACATTAAGTGGCACAAGTATATTCAACATTTCTGCTTAACCTTTTTATCTTCAAATCAGCATTTTAGAATTTCTGAAGGATCATGTGACACTAAAAATGCAATGACTATCTTAAAAAAACAAAAAAAAACGTTGACCTAACCTTTGCTTTATAGGAGTAATATACAATTTAGAATACTTTAAAAGATTTCCACAATGTTACAGTCCTTAAAAACCAGCTAAGCCCAAAGGTTTTTTTAAAATTATTATTATTATTATTTTTTTTTTACAGTTGACGGTTAATATACTGCTGTGTGTTAATCTGGGATACCAAGCATATTGTGTATGTTCATACTAACCTTATCATTCTTAAAAGTGAGATGTTGCAAGTATGCTGCGGCGTTGCTTTTGACAGGGTCCAGGCGGTAGTTGAGCATAGCGATGACCTCAGGAAGCTCTGGCTGCCTCCACGCCGTGGGGGCTGGGCCTTTACGAAGAGTGCTGTCCAGAGATGCCATGCTGCCTCTCTCTCCCTGAGCCAGCGGAGCTCCTCCTCCCCAATAATACATATCACCAGCTCCACTCATATCACCATCCAGCGTACCCTCATATGACCTGCAAAATACAAATGGACTGACTTTTTAACCCCCTTCTTCTGTGGAACGTAAAAGATATTTTGAAGACAATTACAGTTCCCATTAACATTCCATAGCACTGGCATACTGGGAGATCTGAAGTTGTATCTGGAATCGTTTTAAGGTGTCATTGTTACACTTTACATGTACTTACTACTACAATAACAAATTTTGCATGATTACACGCAAGTAACCCTAAACCAAACCCTAATATAATAAGTACATGTAGGAAATGCAGAATTATACAGTAACAAGGACGTCTTAAAATAAAGTGTAACCCAACATGTTCATTGTTTCAGACATACATGTTTGTAACAACATGAGAGTGATAAAACCATTTTTTTTTTTTATGTACAGCAGAATACACTTACCCTGTCCGGCGTGGGGCTGGGGCATGGAGTGGATGTGCCAACCGGGGCATTGTGCTGTAATGCATGGGTGGTCCCATGCCATAATCAGGTTCGTCGTATCCCAGGCTCCTCTGATCATCCTCCAGGCCATATGGCTCTGGAACAAAGCGCTGCATGCCAGAGATCTCCATAGCACTGCCCATACGTCCTACCTGGGGCTGGGCTGTATACGGGTCCAACTGCTGCCGGCTGTGGGTGCGATAGCCATCCAGCGTGCGATAGCCATCCACGGGCCTTAAGAGAACGCAAAAGGGGAATTAATTCGTACATCTCAATGCTCAATCTCATACAATGCAAACTTAACAGGCACTGACCTGTAGCGGTCATCCATTCGTGTCCCTCGGTTGAGACTGGCATAAGCTTCAGAAGGTGGGTAGCTGCGGAAATCATCATAGCCAGGTGGTCCATAGTGGTAGTTACGGGGCACAGTAGCAGTGGGGTAGTCCATGGGGCCAACTGGTGGCCTGTACACACGGTCCATTGGGGTATTACAACCGGGAATCCCAGTGACTGAACCAGTGCCATCCAGGGAAAGTGTGTCGGAGACTGAGGGAATGACTGTTCGTGTGGTAGTCGTCTTTGTGACCTTCTTTACCTGATAAGAGGACACGCCATCATTATCTTTCCAAGGACAAGCGGTCATACTTGGCAAAGATGTTGTCCGTTAAATTAGATTGCAAACTTACTGTGGTCTCAGTGCGACGTGTGGTGCCGTCATCGTTGGTTTCAACTGAAATCATTGGCATCAAGTCGTGGGGGTCCTCCTCGACTGTGACCGACTCAACAATATGACCAGGGTCCAACATCCTGTACTGTAGCACAGGCACGTAAACAAAGAACAATAGTGAGCACAAGCCAAGAACAGGAAATGTGTTCACTCACACACACACCATCTGGAGCATTCACAGGTGGACGTTAAATGACGACACAACAACAAGTGAGAGCAGAAACCGAAGAATTACGAGTCAAAATATGCACAGGAGTATCTTTCATGCACACAGATACACAGGGTTCACAAATAAGTACAGCCTGAGACCAGAATGTGTCTCAATACGACTTGTTTTACATAGCATAAAACAGAAACAAATGAATAAGCTTTTGAATTTATACAATGTACATTAAACCCTTTTCCAGTTGAATAAAACATTTGAATAAAATGTTTACTAGAATTAAATGTTTTGTTTTTTTACCCAGACACACAAAAATAACTTTATAAATTAGTTCTGTCATGATTAAATCACATACAAAAATGTTTTTGTTATTATATGTATGTGTACTGTGTATATTATTTAAATATCATGAGTTAGGTCAAGGTCCCATGACAGAACCCTGTGGAACACCTGTGACAACATATATATTGTATAAACTGAATACAGTCTGTAACTCATTAAAGAAACATTACGCTTTTTTCTTAAATACTCATTAATGTGTGTGTTTTTATATATAAATAAATATAAACAGTACACGCATGTATTGTGTAACCACAAATGTGATTTGGATGTGATTTCATATTTTATAATACAACAATCTTAATTCTATTTTTGTGATATTTTTATTACTTTTATTAAATAGTAGTATTCAGATTATTAATTTAGATGCACATCTGGAACATCTCCATCTAAAGACAATTAATTATCTACTGCGGACACACCATACTAACCTGAGTCCCGTTTATGTATCCCTCGCTTAATTTGAGCCGTTCTAACTCTGCATCACCAGTGACACGGCCGTTCTAAAGAGACAGGGAGAGAACAATTACAACAGCTCAAAAAACAAAATGTGGCCAGTGATCGTGTCGGTTAATAATGCTAAACATTCAAGTACACCCCAAATAGGAGCAGGACCTTGAGTAAACACTGTAACAAATAAACATCATCTTGTGAATGTTCATGCAAAGGACGCAGAGGGATAAACAACACTTAAATGACTTTAAGACCATTGCATGAGAGAAACATGACAGTGTTGCAATGATGGATGAATAAATGAATGCCAGGAATGAGAAGGGGGTTGCTACTAGATATTATTACTCATGCTTTTACACGACAATGGCATGCAGTACCATTCACACTTAAAAGCACAAACTCTCTACACGCAAACAGGGGGAGTGGGCTGTTGTACTATAGACAGTCCACAGAGGGAGCCGTGAAAGTAGATGGTAATCTTAGCTGACAAACGGGCTTGTGGGAACCTGTCAGCAGGTAGGAACTGAGCCTGCTCAGCATGTTAAAATCTACACAACTATGTCAACAGAGGGCAGATACGTATGATGGCGGCATTCCAAGCACTGCTGACCAGCTTATCTTTACATACATGTCTATCTCTGTGTGTTAAGGTGTACTAGAGAAATGGGAGACTATATATATTTTTTTATTATTATTTACTCAATTTACCTTTTTGGGATAATCATAGTAGTTCTCAGTATCATTCACATTTGTGAATTTGCACCAAATTTGACATCAATGACTGTTAAACGGTGGTTGTTTTGCTTCATATTTAAGGTTAAACAAGTGCAAACAACATTTAAGAGCTATAACAGATAGGAAGCTTTTTAATTAAAATCAATTAAATTAAAACAACTAAAGTGGTGGCCAGAATGTTTGGACTGTATATACGGGGCTTTATATTACGTTATATTATTAGCAAATAATGTTTTTTTTTATAAATCATAAATTTAATTAAAGTGCAACTTTCCTGCACAGACATCCTGCAAAAGAGCATGTTCCAGTGTAAGAAATCAAGCCGTAAGGGTTTCAAACTAGTGTTATTAAAGGGATAGTTTTGTTCTAAACCTTGTGTTTCTTTCTTATGTTCAACAAAAGATATTTTGAAGAAAGTGTAATTGAACAGTTGATGATTCCCATTAACCTCCATAGCATTTCTCTAGGTTCTTCAAAATATCTTTTGTGTTCAAAAAAAAAAAAAAAAAGAACAGCAGGTTTGAAATCGACATTAGGGAGAGCAAACGACAAAACTTAAATATTTAGGTAAACTATTCCTATATCTAAAACTTAAAATTATCATTTTTTCAAGAAGAGAAACAGCACTGTGACAAGCACATAAATTAAAAAAGCTCATTCAAAACATTAGTACATACTACATTAGTATTTAACTAATAAAATAACAGTTATTTGTAAACCATAAGAGTGTATAAATGACAGGTTATAAATTTAGGTGAAGCACTTCCAATTTTGAGATATTATCTTTGTCTAATGTATTCAAGTGCCAAGAGAAACAAAAGCAGTGTAAGTGCTTATCTAGCTATGCATAAAACCTTCAAATCTTTTGAAAATCACACACACCGTCAACGCCCTCAAAGGAGGGGCTGTATCAAGAATCATGCAACCAATCAGAGAAGCCCTCTAGTCTGAAGTAAACTGAGAAAGCTGAGATTAAGACGATACTTAACGTGTTGGCATTGAGCAATTTCCACCGTAAGATAGAGCTTTCTGAAATCCTCTACACACAAGGGAGACTCATCTTACTAAACCTGTTTGTTATCTCTCCAAGCAGACATCAGCGGAAGGGGATTTTGGTGTTGAGAAAGTTTCAGTGATAACTGAGACGTTCATCATGAGGACAGTGAGTAAAGGGGGGGGAATTCCTCTTCGTTGAAGAATACCCATATTGCTCAAGTCAAACAGACAGGTTAATGACACATGTACAGAAATGCGTTTGTGTGACATTCACTAAAATAATTAGATGAAAAAAAAAAAGAGGTTAAGTGGTGATAAACAAATTGGGGAGATGAGGAAACATGCAGGTATTCTGTGATGCCTCACGCCATAAAACTGCAGAATGATGCGCATTATGATGACAAGGGTGGGTGGTGAATGATGACAAGAGGAAAGGATGCAAAAAGTGGGTTCTGGTGACATTGAACAACGGTGCAGGATGGGTTAATGGCCATGCTCCCTGAGGTGCCAACTAGGACGCATTGGTGCAGAGTGATGCGGCACGGGTGATGATGCGGGGAGCCCTGCTGCGTGATTGGCTGGGAGGGCGGTACCTGCAGGGTGGGGAGGGGGCGGGGTAGGGTACCGGAGGGGCCCACACTCCTCCTCTCCTCCTCCAGAGCTCGAGTCAGACGCTCGAACTGCATCTCCTGCTCTCGCACGGAGGCCAGGAGAGATGCGGCATTCTCACACTGCTCCATACACACTGAGAGAAAGAGGAAAGGGGTTACACACTCACACACACATCATCAGACTCGTGACACACGTGCCCTGAAACACACACGCACGCACGCGCGCTCTCCACGCAGACACAAATACACTGCTTAAGAAGGTGAGCACCATGTGATCCATGCGGCAAGCTAAATCGAGAAACGGTAACTTGGGAGAGGCGGAAAAGAAATGTGAGAGATCGAGAGAACATGACAGACAGAAAATAAGAACCGTGAAGAGACAGGTGCTAACAAAGTGCTTCAGACGCAGGCGTGATCACGCTGCCACCGCTGAGTGACAACACACAGAGGAAACCAGACCGGTTTACAGCAGAGTGATTCAGATGCTGTGTGAGAAGAGATTGTGTCGAGGCAGGAACGACGAGTGCAGACACAACAAGGAATGAGCCACGGTCTGTTCAAAAGAGCCTCCACGAAACCTTACCACAGCTAAAGAGACTGGCCTTTCTGGAGGCCATCTCACCATCTGACAACTGAAAACAAACTCAGCCTTTTAATGCTTAAGCCTTTTCTAAACAGCACTTCAGCAGTAGTACGGTACTGTCAGCAATGGGACCAAGTATTTATAAAGGATTTCAGTGTTTGATCATGATGAACAGTAAAATCACAGCACTTTTTGATAAACCGAAGTACTGAGTCGTAACATTTAAAAATACCATTATACTACTACAAGTAGCTTCAGAAAATAGTATGATGCAGGATAATTAAATAAGTATAATCAAACATTTATATACACACACACACACACATTTATATTAAATGACATTTTTTTTAAATAATAAAAATCTATAAATAGATCAAGGTAAAGCTAACAGCAAAACAAATCATGGTATCCATAAGAATGTAGGGCTGGGCGATATGGCTGAAAACTGTATCACGATATCAGTGTTTCATATCGGTCGATATCGATAATTATCGAAGTTTTTATGACCCATTTAAAATATAGAGCAGGAGAAAAATATATTACATTTAAACATTTTTATTTTAAACTTAACTT
>JAUCMT010000001.1:18510697-18541172 GCA_032357475.1 Enteromius thamalakanensis
TATATAATATATACACACACATATATATATATATATATATATATATATATATATATATATATATAGCAGTCAACATTTGAAGTGCATATTGTGTGTGTGTGAAACAGTGAAACTCACAAGAAAAAGAGCTATGGAGCATCCTAATATAAATCCAGCGATGACGTCTGAGCAGTGATTGCGGTATTCCGATACACGGTTCAATCCAGTCAGGAAAGCAGCGCACAGGATTCCCAGACAAAGTACAGGCTTGGCCAGACGACTGCTTTTCGTCTTGATGGTGCTCGTGATGTACATCTGAAACAGCCAAGCGGACATACACACACACACACACAAGCTCAGGAACGGATTTATTGTGCAGCAGGCGACTGTGAGGAAATCAAGCTTAAATAAATACACGCCGCTTGCTCCACCTCAGGGAAATTATGGCCAATTATGGAGAATGGAATCAAAGTAAATAACATCTTATTCCCATGAAAGAGAGAGAAAGAGAGCTGGTCTAAACTCACCTCAACCCCAAAAAAAAAACTTCATCACAAACCCTGCGGTTCAACATCACTAACCTGACATCAAAAAACACCGAAGACCTGCTCAAAGTCAGTTTAAGAAATCTGATTTCTCTCATCAGTTTTGTTTTTCAAGACTCCTTAATGAACAAAGTACAGTAACTACATTTATTTAAAATCTAATAAATCTTGTGAAATTCTTTTATAACACCATAAGGAACCTCTTTGTCATGCTAAATAAAAGTGTTAATTAATTTTATTTTCTAATTTATTATTTTTCAGGATTATCTCTAAATAAACATCACTAGCTTGACATTAAAGGTCTCAAAATCTGTGTGAGAACATGTATATTAATTTTGGCAAGTTGTGTAGTTACACTTACTGTCTTTGTATGGTTTTCCATACAAACAAATAAATTACATTTTGAAATATATTAAGGTACTATTATTTCAAGCATATAACAATTACTATTACTGCTTTGGCTTTTCCCCCCCTATTGCTGTTAGACAACTGAAGAAAAATAAAAAATGAAACATTTATTTAAAAAAAATAATTCTTTAATGTCTATTTGATAGCATATTAGTGTTTTGTTTTGATATCTAAATTATATCAAGATAAATATTGTTAACAACTTTGAATAAACACAAACTGTACTGATGTAAGTTACACTGTACAATGCAATGTAACTATATTTGAATAAAATTAAAAGGTTCTTCACAGTGTTATAGAAGAACATTTTTGTCTAAATTGTTCTGTAAATAACATTTAACATCTGAAAAACCTTTCTGTTTCACAAAAGGTTCTTTGTATGGAGAAAGAAGGTTCTTTAGATTATAAAAAGTAATAAAGATATCAATGTGAAGAATCTTTTTAAGGGATTGGTCACCCAAAACTGAAAATTCTGTCATCATTTACTCACCCTCAAGTTCCAAACTACTTGAATTTCTTTGTTCTGCCAAACACAAATTAAGATATTTAGAAGAAGGTTTGTAACCAGTCTGTTTTGAGTCACCATTGACTTCCATAGTAGGAAAAAAAATACTATGGAAGTCAATGGTGACCCAAAACAGCCTAGTTACAAACTTTCTTCTAAATATCTTCCTTTGTGTTTGGCAGAACAAAGAAATCCATACAGGTTTGGAACTAATTGATGATGACAGAATTGACATTTTTGGATGAACTATTCCTTTAAGCATCTTTATTTACAATTTACATTGTATAAAAAATTCATACATGGCAAAAATGTAAACAATATGCCATTTTTCAAGCATCCTCATTCTGACCAAATTGAACATGAACATATTTGGATTTTGGACCAATTATATTATTTCAAGACTGATTTAGACTTGGTTGGGATAACTTTTGTGTAAAGCAAATATGTTTTTCAGGTAAATAAAGCATGAAGTATGAGCCAGTTAAAATCAAGTTGGAACTCAACCCATAACAGACAAATAAAACTAAACAATTTCAGACCCACACTAGGGCTGGGCGATGTATATCGTACGATATATTATGCGCATCTCATCAGTAAAGATGGTCCTTTACCGCTAGATCAAAGAAGATTTACCACTAATCAAATAACCGGCTTTAATGATGAGATGCGCATAATGTATCATACGATATATATTGCCCAGCCCTAACCAACACTATAGTGCCTTACAGTAACATAGACGGCAGAGTAGACACTGAGCGACGCGTCTTTGGATGGGAAGGACCTCCTGGCTCTCTCCACCACCACCTGGTTCCCAGTGCAGATGTTTCCATTGGCGATGAACTGGTGGTTGAAGTGACAGTCCATCCCGGTGTAATTTGGCTTGCAGACGCTCAGGAAATACGGTGCCAAATTGCCCGTCGCTACCTGGCCGGCGTTGACAAAGATGTCGGTGGCGAACAGGCCAAACGCAAAGACACCTGTGGTGAAAAACAACATCAAGAACTATTCATCTTGTTGCTCTCAATCAAGTTTCGAAAATATAAGCAAATCAGACATGGGCTTGGAGGACGCCTATGAATACCAATGCGGTCTTGATGGAACAATGTTATTTTTATCTTCAACCAGAAGTAATTACAAATGCCCACTAGAGCAAAAGAAGTTTTGCATACATAATTTGGCACAAACAAACTACTCTGTAGCTAAGTATGTTATGCATGTAATTATGATGTCCTATAGTTATGCCAACTCTCTCAGGTGGGCATTTTCAAACTGATTTTGTGGAATACAAAAGTAACCAACTACACTGTGAAACTGTCCATATGTGACGTAGATTACAATTCATGACGACTCTGAAAGTATTAAGTGAGAAAGACAAAGATGCTGTACTCTTTGGCCACAATTGCTCAAGAATGCAATCCGATGGTCCGTATTGGCCCAATCCCAAGCCTCAGAGGACACCATTACCAGAGTCTCCACTACATTATGCATCACATCCAGCAAAGCAACGCTCCCCATGTTTTCACATTTTATTTTACAGGCTTTAGGTGGGCAACATGGGCATGTGTACTGAAACCAACTTCCTGTAAATATGAATGCATAAAAGAAACACTGCAAGGGCAGGTTTTATTGGAAAGTTGTGTTGACTGTTTCTGTCATTATGTCTGTAGCAAACATTTAAAATTGATGAGTTGTGGAGGTAGTGTTGTGCGTTCGTTCTGTTACTAATCAATAAAACAGCCACAGCTCAGCAGTTTTACTTGAAAACTTGCACTTTTAAAATCTCCAGGTAAATCATACCATCCTAACAAAGTCAAAGATTTATTTGTTCTGTGGTGCACTTTTACTTTTGAGAGTTCACTAAAGTCTTATTATTAGAAATATCTGCTTAGTACTTTTTTCTGTAGTAGTACTAGTAGTAGTAGTGGGATAAGTTTATTAATAAACCATTCAAAAATAATCTGCAAGGATTCAAAATGTACCCGCTGGTTTGTCAATGAATAAGCACTTTTTTTCCAATATACACCAGGCATCCTATAAACACAGTTACAAATGTCTCATTTACTTTGCATTTATTACAAATTAGGACTGGGCGATATGGCTGAAAACTGTTTCACGATATCAGTGTATCATATCGGTCGATATCGATAATTATCTATGTTTTTATGACCCATTTAAAATATAGAGCAGGAGAAAAATATATTACATTTAAACATTTTTATTTTAAACTTGACTTTCCTCTGATCATACTCCCCTCGGTTGAAAACTCAGATACATAATTCCACTCTCTCCGTTATATCTTTGTAGCGTTTAGATTCTTTTTCTTAAGGCACTGATGCTGAGTACCTCTCTCTCCACGGTGGTCTGTGCACCGTGGAGAGACAATAATGCAGCTGTAATAATTATTATAATGAAAGATATTACCATTTAAATTAACATTACTATTAACATCAATTGAAGCAAAACATAGTATTATTTTAGTACTGTGTAAGCAGTATCTGCTCTTCACCCTGGTTTGAAAACAAGACTATTATTAACTAACAACTACAGTGAACCTTATAAAACAGCTGGAGATGCTACTCTGAACGCTCAGAAGACATCTTTTATTATTTGCTGTTAAACATAGAAGCTCCATTGTTAGATGTGGAACTTATCAAGATATCAGCAGCGTAATGTATAAATAACTGCTTCTGCGAGTTCACGCTGCATTTGCTCATTAGCACCGCTGATCTGGGTGGGGTGCAAACTCTGCGTGTGAACAGCAGGTGAAAAACTCTGGAGCACTGATATCAGCAGTGTGATGAAACCGTGAAACATGACTGATGTCATATGGGAAGCTGAGTCAATTTGAGAGAAGTTTCTTTGGAAGTATTACAAACAGGGCTTTTTTACACAATCTATATTAGCTTACAATAAATGGAACCATTTCTTATTTTCAACGGCACTTCCCAATTAATTTTTTTAGTAGTTTTAAAAGATTATTACGGTGAAGTGAAGTGAAAGTGAAACAATCCTCCACCTGTACCTGCCCTTGTTTTGGAAATTATTACTATGCATCAGTTCAAAAGATAACAAAAACCTAACTTGTGCACAGAGATGAATGGGCTAAACGTAAAAACAAAGTTCAAAAACTTGCGACAAAACAGGTAATCAAAATCCCCCAGAAAACCCCCACATGAAACTGCAACCAGTGTAATGTTTACAGGAGTATTTCATTCATAAAATTAAACACTGTCAACATTTAGTCAAATATTCAGTTACTTGTAAATATTTTGTAAGAAATAACATGCATAATTTCTCCAATTAAAAGATGTTTCACATTTAGAAATAACTTAGACCAGGGGTGGCCAATCCTGCTCCTGGAGACCTGCAAAGTTCAGCTCCAACTCAACTGAATCAAATCACACACAACTGAATCTTCTTCAGGATCGCTTGAAATATTAAAGACAGGTGTGTTTGATTAGATTTGGAGCTGAACTTTGCAGGACAGTTAATTGCCAGGAGTAGGATTGGGCACCCCTGATTTAAATAAATCAATCTGAAAAATAAATTGATCTTGAATTTTAGCCTGTTAGAATTTTCAACAATTGAATTCAATTGTTACATTATGAATAAGAGTAAATGTAATCAACAGTTTACTCAAATCTCATAAAAAAGGGAAACTAAGCTTGAATATGTGAAAGCACAAATGAAAGATAAAGTTTTGGCTAATGGGAAGATTATACATGAATAACAACCCAAAGTTCCAGCCTAAAAAGACTTCGGAACAACATGTGGTTAAATAAATATTGACATTTTTAATGGCTGCTCATATAACTGAGCTGTAACTGAACTGAACTTGTAAGACTTAAATCCTGACCATTTTAAGCTACTTTCTAGAGTTGTTTTAGGAATTTGATAGATATGCTTCGCTCCATGAAAAAGAACAGCATGAGCATTCTTCTACATCTCTTATGGTGTGTTGCACATACAAACAATCACCGAATTAATCTTTTTAGGTTAAAAAACATCACCTAAAGAACTAAAAACAGAATCGAAGACCTAATATAAATCAATCTGGGCTTTGAATCTTCATTCACAGCGCTGCAGGGATCGAAGCGTCCCAACATCTGCTGAAATAAAGCACAAACTCTGAGATTTCTAGACATCCACCAAACTACCATGCATGTCAGAAACTATTTTAAGGAGACCACAAAAGCACAATGATCCAAGAGCGAAAAAGAATCCCGAAAAACAAACATGAGAGCAGGACTGAAATGGAAGCGAGCAGGAGTCAAGGCCAAAATGTACAAAACAGCAGCATAGCAAAAGCTCCACCCCCCAAATTCTGTAGCCACTGACGAGTCAAGTAGCTAACACCAACCGCAACCAGCTCACAAACGCTCTCTCTCTCTCTTATGCCACACAACGGAGTGCGTGTGTGTGTGTGTGTGCGCCCGAGACAGAGAGAGAGAGGAAATATTTGCAGCTGTCTGCCTGGTGGTTCACAGAACAATAGAAAATGTGTGTCCACTACAGAGAATCAGTCGAGAGCGGGACAGCAGCGGGGTGTGCATATGCCGTGGTAATTTTAGTCCGCCCGGGGGGGTGTGGGTGGGTGTGATGATCGCATTGTCCTTGAAAACACAGATGCAGCAGTCAGTATCAACCAGGACTGAAACTGTTTTCCACCTCTCTTCGACTTCCCTCCCCACAAAGCAAACAGACTCTCGTAGAAAACTAGGAGCGAACACACACACATTCCAGCTTGTATTGTGGCATGTCAGATCCTGTCTCAGCTCCTCTAGCAGCTCGAAAATAACTGGAAAAAAACACCGCTCTTCCTTTCTCCTTATATGTCTCTCTTTCCCTGCATTCCCTATGACATATGTCCTCATTCTTTCCCTAAGCATCTGATTGAAGAGTGTGTAACCAATGACTCACTCATATCTCAGACCGTTTCTCGCTGATGCAGACTTCAGCGAGACAAAGACTTCTGATACACTTTTCAAAAGTAAAACACAGAAGGGAGTGTCTAAATAAAAACGCATTAGAGAGCTGGGCATACTTCATTCCGATTGGTCGATTGGAAATATTCTGTGGTTAAATACTTTTGTGTTTGTTTGCTCATCTCTCATTTCACTCTGTGGTCTCTTCGCCCAATATATTTTCAGCTTAAAGCATTATTTCACTTCCATTAGTTTCTTTATTTAATAAGTAGTTTGTATTACGTGGAGTAATGTAAGAGAATTAGTCTTTATTGGAAAATAAACCACTTTCAGGATGATAGAAGGACATGGGATCACTATAATGACCAGCTGAAACTGCATTAGTACCAAAGTAACTTTGTTTTGAGTTTGATGATTAGTAAACAAAACGTACACATTTTACCACTAAAGTCTACATTTTATAATTGGATATTTAGAAATTTCTATGTTTCACTAACTAGCATAGCATACAGATGAGCTTTTTCTATTAAAAAAATGGGTTATATCATAAAATATATTATTATATAGAAAATATACAATCATAAAATTGAATAAAATGTCAAAAATATAAGTTACATGAAACCTGTAATGATGAACGGTTCACAATAAGCTTGCTAAGATGCATTTAGAAAACTGATATGGTGAACTGCATGCTGTGACTTTATAACTAATGACACATACAAGTGACACCTTGCAAACAAGACACTAAACAACCATTGTGTTGCAGGTGTGAAGTCTACTGGATGGTGGTTCACACACACAAAGCTTTGACTGTGTCTGAAACCGAGAAAGCTTCCTTGCTGACTAGTCAATCAATGACTTCACAGACAGCAGATTTGGTAAAAAAAAGGTACCCAGAATAAGGAAACAGATCTTCTAAATTATAGACCAAAGCGACAGATGCCTAACACACTATAATGCTACTCACCAAATGGGCTAAAATCAATTTAAAGCAAACATTTCAATAACAACAACAACAAAAAAATCAGTGTTAAATATAATAATAATAATATTCTGTCTTTAAAAAGCATATCAACCCAACGAAGGCTTCCAAGCAGACCTTACACAAACGCTGGATTTGTAAGCTGCGTTTTTTGCGTTTCGGACACAGTCTGCACGCTTTACAAACAGGCCTCCACAGGATGCTACCAGCTCCAAAAGTTCTCATCTTGTAAAGGAGAAAACCGTCATGGGACGACTCTCTAAATAGGTCTGACCTAGAACACCCTGGAAACTTGGACAAGAATCACATAAAATATGATTTAACACCACACATATGCTATATCTGCAGAGTTCAGCGTGCTGAACCATGCATCAAAAACCCAGCATCATTGGCACAAAAACACATCTGGTCAAATGCCAGTTCATATTAAGAAAGTGTGATTCATAATGCACCAAAACCCCACCGAGAGCGCCCTGAGCTCTGGCGGGATTATAGAGAAAGTGCCACGTGTGACATCAGCGGCCTATCATCAAAACCTTTGATTGTAGTCTCATGACTGACGGAGGTAGGAACGGCAGCGCTACACATAAGCCCGAGTCATTTAATTTGCCAGGTGCTTAACCATTTGCATCCCTTAATGGGATAGCAGAGGTATTAGACAACTAAGCCACTAAGCATCCAGACTCTAAACACCTTTGGGCTGAGATAACACTTACAGCGAGGTACAATATAACAGGACACAGTTTAAACTTATTAAGGGCAACAAGTAAATTGATCTTGCTGTACAACAGACTGCAACAGCAGCAGGCGGTCAAATATGACGATCACATGCATGTGGGAGGCAATTCAGACAACAGCTGCTGACTTCTACTCCAAATATGTGGATTATGGGAAGAAAAACATTATGAGGACTATAACGTGCCTTTATATGGAGAGACTTTGAGACAAAGTCAATACAGGTGTCTAAGTAGGAAATACACATACCAGTGAGAGAATAGACCTCTGTTAGGGTAGCGTCATATTTAATGTTTTTTGACAGAAACAAAAACAAATCTGAGCAGGACATAAGTTCGTTGCGCTCAATGCATTGTACTGTCACTCAACAATAAAATCGATCTCACCAAAAATAAAAAAATTAATACTTGACAAATAATTATTATACCACTGCAAAGAGGGTAAGTCTATCCCTCACAGCTTCCTTTTCATTTGCCTTAAATTCAATATGGCGTCTAACTTGACTAAGGTGTATAGCATTCGTAGTAGTATCTCGCCACACATCATGCATGCTTCTGGGTTCCTGCTGACTCAGGCAATGCTGAAAACTAAAGAGCAACACCATCAGCACTGGCTTGGCTCCAGTCTAATGCTCAGTGAACTTTGGTACACACAGAGCCGACTGATCCACAATCAGTCCTGCGCTTTAACCCACTATAACTCCGACCGCTAGCTGCATTCGGTGTGTGTTAAAGCATTTGGGAAGTACGTACTGACCTTTTCTGCATGGACACATCAATTATTCATTGTATATTATAGCCTTTACTTCTCCTTCAGACCGCTTGCAGTCAGAGCAGAGACACCCGGAAATGGGAGTGCTGGTGACGTAACGCTTTTTAAACATCAACCCGAGGCCGTTACTGCAGGTAAAAGGTAACAAGGAGGGGCAGATTATTCCTTTCTTCCTGTAATGACACTGCCTGGAATTTGAAAACCTAAAGTATAGTGCTGTAACCACTGAGGAAGAGAGAAGGATGTGCTTTTTTTAAACCATGCTTGGAAGAACTATTACTAGCACAGTTTCTCTCCACAAAGTTCTTTCCTTTGGAAGAACTGCAATAGTACAAGTGGTAATACTTCTCTCTTTTTTGGCCAAATTGCTTTAACAGAGATATAAATGATAAATCGGGCCATTTCTGATAGAAATGGAAAAGCTTTATCAGAACAATTTATGAGTACATGGGATTTCCCAATACATTTGGAAGAATAACTTATTAAAGCAAGCCCCTCCGCTCCTATACAACTTGTAGAAAGTCATCAAAACTATAACTCTTAAGCAGCTATTACTCCCAAACTGAGCTAGACGGGATCAACAAGCACATTTTTTCAAAAACAAAACTTTTTGGAAACCTTTGTTGTCTGTGATATGCTAAAGAGTGGCTGGTTGCTTCTCTTAAAATATTGTATGAAAATAAGATAAGAGGTCCCAAGCAAGAATTTAGCTGTCAGTTCATTTAAGCTTTCTCTAATAAACTGAATATTGTCATCAATTACTCTCCCTCATGTTTTTTAAACCTGTTTGACTTGGAATATAAAAGATCTTTTGAGAAATGTTTTGTACAATGGACATCAATGGTCACCAACATTCCTCAAAAAATTCTCCAGGAGAAACAAATCCATACAGGTTTGAAGGCCATGAGGGTGTGTAAATGAAAGACATATCATTTTTGGATGAACCATTCCTTTAAGCAAAAAGGCAGTATCATATTGTGAATACAGTCACTGTCCCAGCATGCAGTGATGTGCCTTTATGCTTGACTTGTTACCACATATTAAAAATTAGAAAACATTCAAAACATTAAAAGACTTGTAATTTTAACCTGATAAGCATAACATTTATTATTGCCAAAGGTTCCATATGTTAAATTTAATTTAAGTTTTTTTTTAGTATTAAGATTTTAGTATATAAAAAGAATAATAAATAAAATCTTTGTAAGTTGCTACTACACTGATTTAGATCGAGGCATACTACAATACAATATTGAATTATGCACTGATATGTCAGGTTAACGGTATACCATTTGTATTTAAAAAGCTAGAATTATAATCTGACAATATTTTTTTAAATAATTTATATAATATTAATAAGAAACGGCCTTGAAATTATTTTGTAAGAGCGGTCATTTTTAGCTAAACTTAAACATAAAATTAAATTTAAAAAACTTTTAGTTTTTTTTTTTTTTAAGCTTTCAGGGTTTTTTTAATAGGAAAACGACTACTACTAACACCACCATAACAACTTATTCTTCATATCAAATCTTTGTAAGGTGCTAATCTGATTTGTTTTCACATTGATACACTACTCAACAATCCGTTATTTTACACTGAAGTGCTATGTTAACTGTATTCTTCATGCGAGTGAGAAATAATAGTTTTTGAAAACAGCGCCGTGTCCTTCCGCGTTTGAAAGACACACCCTGCTGTTAACATTAGAGCCGGTCATTACCGCGGTCAAACTATTTGGTTACCGGTCACCGAGGAGTCGTCTTCAAAGGCACGCCTCCCCTCACAGTTTTTGACTCATTCAGTTAGTAACGGGAGGATCTAGCTTCCTCTCTTGGGTGGGGGGCGTCTTAATTCGGGCGAGTGTACACACGCACCGGCCTTTTCAGGTCAAGGTAAGCGAAGAGGAAAAATCCCAAACACCCTGCTCTGAGTCTTTTGGTTTCTGCTCAGTGTCTGATAGGCATCATGAGAAGCAGTGACTCATTCTGATGGGTCTAAATCTCACACACACTCAGTGTAACCTGCTGCTTCATGCGGGTTGTGTGTAAATGAGAGTCACTGTTAACACACACTGGACCGCGCCTTTCCCTCCCCCCCACACACACGCACACCCTTGCACTAAAATACTAACTCAACAGGTTCCCAAACTTTTTTCGTAATGATTATTGCTGATTTCCGATGACTTAACAGACCAAATTTCGCCCTCTTCTGGGAAAAAAATAGGAGTCAAGTAAAGCTGAGAAACACAGCGCACCTGTGAGGCTCAGTTCAGGTGAAGCAGAAGGGGCCAATGCGATACTACATGAACATCTCGATACAATAAACAAATCAATACAATCAAATCATTTTAAACAAACGCGTTTATTCTCGTTTGTTATTTTGATTTCAATTAAGTCACTTGTATTATATAGATTTAATTGCAAAACACAATGGATACTATATTGTGCAACTTTTAATATTCTCCATAAACAATGCTTTAAATTACTTCCGCAAACTCAGGTGTGTTCATGGGCCTCGACCTGCTTTACTTCACTGCAGTGAACGTTTCACCCTCACAACCATTTATTCACCCACATACGCATTACTATCCACTTTAAATTCACAAAAATATACCTACAATTACATCAAAATACATTACAAAAAGTCGGAGGAAAATTCCCACTCAGCTCTATAAGACACTGAAATCGCCACACTTTGGATATAAAGCACTGACGCCAATCTAGATGTACATCACTTTCTGGATTAATTCGCACAAATTAAACCTTGAACGTGAACATTATTAATGCGAGAGCACTGTCATATTTACTTACGCACACAAAACAAAAGAATTCACAAAACCAAGAACTTTATCCGCTCTATTTATCCTGAATATCAGCAACTAGGTTTGGGGGAAAACACCAGAACGCTTCGCTTCCAGTTATTCTCTCACAAAGCCTGTATTACAGAACAAGGAAAAGACCACGCACTCGATTTACAGATGAACTTTGAGGAATTTTTAGGGAAGCAATCTCCCTCCGTCCCAAAAAGATCCTCCTCACGCTCGTGCCATTTCGATTAGCAGGACGGCTAACCCCACTAGCCTGCTAACATGGAGAGCTGGCTAACTTTGTTCTACTCCTCAATTACGAGGCCGAACAGGGAAAACCAGAAGACAACAAAGAGAGCTATCAGAAAGATCAGAACAAACAGAAGAGTTTCCATGGAGTCTACCTTTGTTTTTGGTTACGTTAAAGTCCCGATGTGAGGTCGTGGCCTATCGAAACGGGCTTCTCTATGGCCAGTTTCAGATTTTCCAAGCGGTAGGAAGTGATTGTAATTCCAAGCGTTTGCTGCTCTATATTTGGGCGTTTCAGCCCCACGCTACGCCAGACGCATCTGCCCTATTTTACGAGTTCGCTTTCTAACGAGTGGCCTTAACGCGTTCCTCCCGACGAAACAAAACAAAGAAGAAACCTGAGATGAAGAGATTTAAGCAGTCTTTTTAAAAACCCACCAATCTATCTCGCTCCCCTTGTTCACTCCTCTCTTCGCTCGTCGTCCCACCGTGAAGCGTCTGACCCCTCCCCTGTGGAGCAGGACTCCGAGTTCACCGATACCGCTTTGGGCGGGGACACGGCGGACTTTTTAATATGCAAGCGAAAGAAAAAATGCTATATTACACGGCAGAATTGTTCTTTAGACGTAAACGCACTCAAGCGCAGTTATTCGCCGTCGTGTGAATCATCAGACACTGCTGCATTGTTGTCGATAAGCCGCGAAACAACGACTTTTCGCCACACCTGTGAACCTGCGATACTTCGTCACGGACTGATTGGAAATCTGATCTGAGGGAATTCCACCAAAATGGAATCTTTCATTTGGAAGAAAAAGAATATAGGCTGCTAGGCTGCAAAGAACATGGATACAATAAACAGCAAAGGCTAAATAAATATAAAAACCTTTGCACCATCCTACACACTTTTCCCACATAATTCAGTCATATTTGTTAAAACGGTGATATTTAGGGATTATTTTGAGATTGGATTATCCTGTATGATTATATGAAATCAAATGAAACTTTTTAGGGTACCTCATTTAGTGTCTTCAGATTGCCATGGTGTATCAAACAGTGTACATAGTGCCTCAAGTGACTTTTAATTTGTACCATGCGTGTGCAATGGGAAAAAACGAGCAATTTATATAGATAAGAGGGAAGATAATGTGCTGGCTTAATATATAGCCTGATTTCTTATTTTAAGTAGCCATCTCATTCATTTTTCAAGATCAACTATAAGGAATATAAGATCTGAGGTTGTTTAATGTACAGTTTTGGATCGTATTTATTCAGTTTGATGAAAATCTTGGTGGACTACACAGAAATCGCGTTGTATTCAAAACATATGAATTAATAATGTTGTGGTCCATCTCGGTTTGCACATCATTAGCTCAGAAGACTTCCTGCGGTCATCAGTTCATGGATATGTCACTTTACAGGTTTGGGAAACAGACCCAAAAGATTTTATAATTACAATAATTACAACAAGAGCAGAGATATTGGGTGCTTGCTCAAACCTGATGAAATGTTATCTGTATTTTTTTTGCCCTGTCAGAAAAATTCAAGTCAACAAAATAAATAGACATTATCACATAATTAGTAACTAGGCTAATTAAAGTGATAATTAAAGTGTAATTTATAGACTTATTACTGGTGTCAATGTTAGTAATACAAGTCTGAATTCAAAAGATCAAATTTGATCTATTCTTCCACAACAACCAACTCATTTCCTAAATTTAACACTTGAATCTGCCTGACTCATGATATGTCACTTGTGGGTCAAAAAGCGTCAGTCATATCTAGTCAATGTCATCTGAACCTTTCAGTGTGGAATATTACAGTAATGATGTCTCCACCCAGCAAATCAAATTCAGCTGAAACTGTTGATGAGGAAAACTAACCTAGTCAGGATGGGAGTATGTGGATCCAAATGCTTAGTGTTAAGTCAGAGTTGCCTTGCTTATAGCAAGTACTGAAGGGCAAAGTAGCTCCTGCTAGGTTCATAGGTCACTTTCTTGACCCTAGGGCACACAAAAATGTTCAGCAGCTAGCACAGGGAATTCCACGTTTGTCCATGTGGTGTTGCACACTGGTGTCAGGTCACATGGAGAATTGTTAGCCAGCAGGCAGTTAGTTGCCAAAACTAGCCCCAGCAAGTTAGGCAACTGTTCATAAGTTCTTCACTTCTGCTTAATTACTTATCCGTTTGTTTAGTTTGACTTTACCTTATTATGCATCTGATGGCATTTTTAGTGTATTTAATATTTGCGATCAAATGAATGCAACCTTGGTGAGCATAAAAATGTTACAGACTTTTGAATGGTCATGTGTTCCTGCTTGTTTCTATTGTTTATTCTGTGCCTGCTTAGAACAGTTCCTGATGTTCTCTCGGAACGCCAAAATTAACTCTTAGATAAGGTCAGGTTGGAATTCGTGACAATTTCAAGGACTGACAAGACAAATAAGCAAACACTGGCAAAACAACAGAGACATTCGCAGGACCTTATACTGGTTCTGAGCTCTCACGGTTTCTTCTAACAATAAATGAACAATCTTCAACAAAGATATGGAACCAGTTGTCCTGTATCATTTTAATATGTGGCATATTTCACATATAATGCAGGCTTTCGTGACAAGGTCCCACATCCTCATCAAATAGTAGGCCACCAAAGGGAAGCTAGAAAACAAATCAATTATTAAGGCATTTAATTGCATCTAATAAAGCTCTTAACCCTAACCCACAACAAAAACAAAAAGCCCTTGACAAGAAATTAATTAATGGATTTGTGAATTATTGTGATGTTATTAACAGCTGTTTGGACTCTCATTCTGACAGCACCCATTAATTGTAGAGGATTCACAGGTGGGGGGTGGATAGGTACAGAAATAGGCAGAGGATTCTGGCAGGTGACAGAAGTAAGATTTCTATCACAGCATGAAAACCAACTTGGCAGCAAAGACTTGTACACATATAGTTGCCAAAGTCAGATCTGATTAAAGTGTTTCATTGAGCTGGCAAGAACAGAATGCAGAGAGGTTAGGATCAGTTGCAGGATGTTTATATTTTCCAAATGTGGCAGTGTATGAAATAATTGATTAAACTCTCCATGGGGCACAAGATGACTCATGATGTTGAGCAGAGCAAGTGAGTCATGAGAGGGCTGGTTAGAGTTCGTATGGCTCTATCTAGTGTTTACCAGTGGAAACTACAGCCTCCTGCCAAAGGATACATTTGCTGATAATAAACTGCAGTGAAATTCACATTTCTTGATTACTTCTAATACTTTAACAATCTTTAGAGTTAATCATCTTCCCTAACGAAACAATAGACCCTGCCCAAAACATAACAAAGACATTGTAATGGATTTAATGGTTATAATGGGAGTTGTATTGGTGTTAATGGAAAGTGTCTACTGGTATATGATGAATTCTATTGGTGGGACGTTAAATACGGTTGGGAAAATGCCCAAAACAGACTGCAAAAAGGAATTTAGTTATGGTTCATTTTAATGAAAACCATTAGAATTTCTGTGATGGTTTTTGTTGGGCTCATGATGACAACGTCCCGTCAAGAAGCTACTGTCTCAGTCACACATGAGCACACAGGTCTTAAGCATCTGTACACTCTCACCATCCTTCTCACGTATGCTGGTCCGACACAGGAGTATTACAACCAACTCTGTAGTCTTCCAACACTATTACTATCTCCGCTGTGATCTTTAAACTTATCTTACTTCTATCCCTTGCTCTTGGCAGGAATGAAAGTTTATTCATGGCCGACAGCCTACTGGTCACAACAACCAAGAGAGTCTTCCTGAACAGAAACATACATGTACATTTATACATGAGTAAAAATCAATATCAGTCAGGTCTTCACTGTAATTGATTATATTGATATGGTCATTTGACTGTTCTACTGTTATGAGTACTTGGGTGCAGATTATATAATCATAGAGACACGGCGAATCATGGGATCTGAGCATACCTTAGTCTGTAGTTTTCTAAACCTTCTGTGTTGAATACACTCTTGACTTTTGGGAGGCCATTGCATAAATTATTCCATCTAAATACGCAACCCCAGGCCATCAAAATATATATTAGCTTGTTTTTTTTCAGTGGAAGAGATTGCGACTTCCAACAGTTACAAATATCACAATGATCCACAAGTATAGATCTGTTTTTGCCTGTAAACAGTGCTTGATCTGTGTTTATTTCTCTCCTGATTCAGGCCAGACTTTTTCAACCAGTAAATATTACTTATAGAGGAATCATATTTTGGCTGGAAGCAATGCTTTTTATGTACAAAGCACATTAATAAGGGATTTGTTTATTACAATTTTTACAACAGTGGTTACCAAAATGTTTTTGCAATAAACATTTTATACATTTTATAAATTATCTATACACACAGTACCTTGCGTAAGTATTCAAACCCCTTCCTTTTCACGTTTTGTTATGTACCCTTACTGCATTAAATAATTGTTTTTTCACATCAGCCTGCACTCCATACACCATAATGACAAAGCAAATAAAATATTTTTAATATAGTTGGAAATTTATTCAAGATAAAAAGCTTAAATTATTCCATTGCATAAGTATTGATAACCTTATCTGGGACAGTTGAAATATAGCTTAGGAGCATTCCTTTTCTTGAAAATGTTACCACACTTTGAGTGAAGTAAACCTGTGGCAAATTTTATTGAATTTGCCTGACTTGGAAAAGCACATGTCTTAATAAAAGGTATAACAGCTGAAAATGCATATTACAGCAAAGACCAAGCCCTGATGTAAAAAAAAAGAAAAAGGAGAAAAGAAAAACTGCCCGTAGAGCTCAGAAGGACTGCATCAAACCACACATCTGGGAAAGAGTTCAGAAAAAATAAGCTGTATCGAAGGTTCAGAAATGAGCCTCCATTATCCATAATGGAATATGTTTGGAACAACATCTCTTCCTAGATATCCTCCAGGAATAAACTGATCAACTGGTGGAGAAGGGCTATGGTTAAGAGTGGTGAGTGAGAAGATAAGGTGAAGAATTGCATATAATTGCCAAATGATGATGTGCAAAGCTTGTCTCATCATACCCCCAAATGTCATGGTTTTCCTTATCAGGACATAATAAAAAAAGTGTTATACGTTCTGGTCTTGGGGTGAATTTGCTGGGATGTATGTCTTTGATGCACAGCAGCATGTTTGGTGAAAACCAAAAAAGAATCTCAGCACAAACACTGCATACTAAAAGATGAATTTGGGCTTGTTTTGTAGCCCAACAAATAAACAAATGTATAAACAAATTCCCATAAACATAAATCAACCTGAAGCAATGTCGCCGATAGCCTTGTGGGCAGTGCTTCAAGTTCAAGTTGGTACTTCAAGTTATTGCTAAAAGTGGATCTACAGGTACAGGCAGCTGAATAATAACAGCTGGTGTCCTAACTTTGTCATGCATGGGTTTTGCATCTTGGCTGTTTTGTTAATCAAATAATGCTGCAGGGGCTGGCGCTCTCCCTAGTGGCAGCTCGTTGTTGAATTACTTTCTATACTATTGAATTTTACATTTTTTAATGTCCTATTTTTTAATACTTGCGTTTATATTTATATTTTTATATATCTATTTTTGTAATATCTATCGTTTTCTATTTTTAATTTATCTAAAAACACTCTGTGTGGCTTATAAAAAAATACTATATTATACTACTTTGCATTATCATTAAAAAAAACAGCACCGCACGCCCTGTTTCGTTTTACCGCAGCGAGAAAAACCGTGGCAGCTGCCAGTGGAAATCAAGCTGCCAGTGGATTTTTTGTTATATGTAATAATTTTGAATAACTGGTGTGGGCTATAATCAATAAATCTAAACTAATCGTTGTTCTCCTTCTCTTGCGATTTTGGCTATTTGCCTTAGCTCATGAACGCGCACACACGTGCACAGGTTCAGTAGGAAACAGGATTTTACAGCGCTGTGGCAATTCCGTCTTTGGCATCAATGTGACAGAAAACTGTTGTAAGTAGATGTTTATATACAGATATAGCCATTTTGTATGAAACAATTTACATTTATATTGCATGACCGAAGCCTATAGATTTACTGTTGCTCAAGCTTAGAATATGTAGTCAAATCGATTTGCTTTTGACGGTATTAATTGAATTAGATTGGATGCTCTTTTAGTGTTATATAGGATATCGCCTGTATCTGTTTTATCTTTTACATTATCCATAAAAACAGCAGACGAGGAAAACTGTTGTTCTTGTTAGAGAGATTAAAGCCTGCAGACATGGTAATCTGGATTAGTCAACTGTCCACAGAGCGCGCGCATGTGTGCCATCAGTGATCAAATTCAGTTTTACCCTATGTCACATTTCAAGAAATCTAGACACTGATGCAGCACGTCTTAACTGCTAAATCACAATTATATAAGGGATAATGAACAGACAGCCGGTCGTTACAACAAGAAAAAAAAAACCTTCATCCGGGTTATCCAAGAGCCGTCAGACTCCTGATAACCCTTTCAGAGATTATTTTGCAGTTTCTGGATGCACATTTTTCATGCTTGCCAAATGAACATAGACAACAATATACTGATTTGAGTTGAAATTACATTACATTAATAATAAATTATCATAATTAGCCTAAACAACTACTACGAGTAGAGGGACTACTAACTACTAAACTACTACTTATGTTGTTGTATTGTTCTGCCATTCAAATTGCTTTATAAATTCGCTTCCTCGTCGTTTTTTTTTGTTTTGATTGGAAATGAAATGGGAATTGCCATGGATATTATTCTCGCCTTACATTTAAATTGTCCTCCAATCTGTTTTTTAATTTAATGTAAAAATTTTTTAGCCTACTGTCAGTAAACTTCGTCATCCTAGAATAATTTGCGATGCAATAAATGTCCAGTTTAGGGGAGGATTTTGCGTCTGACCAATCAGAATCAAGTGTGGTAGGGGTACTGATAGCCTTGCCTTAAAGTGCCCATATTATGCCTTTTTAGACATGATAATTAATGTAGTGTGTCATGAGCTGTATGTGAACATAAAATATCTGCAAAGTTGTGACGCCGACAGTGCACGATACATTAAGTTTCACATTCGCCTAAATGAGTCGTCAGTAATTCAAATCTTTTTCTGCTATGGGCACATGTCACTAAGTAACATATTAAGTAACGCCCACAAACAGTACAATTTCCACGTAAATTACATCATGTCAAGAAGACTGTACCAGCGCTGTTGTTCAGTTATGGCAATGGGCGTTTCGTTTTCCAACACACCCAGTAGCGGTAGACCAATCATAAACGACTTGTACCATCTGACCAATCACAGCATTGTGGGCTCTCGAGAAGGAGGGGCTTAGACAGACTGATGCTTCGAACTGCTTTACATGAGTCGTTTAGAATAATTTAGAAATGCAGTAAAATTAAATCTATTTTTGGAGAAAACTAAAGTATTTTTTGACCTTGCATACATGTAAACCTGTTTTTAGACTCATAAAGCATAATAAGGGCACTTTAAATAGTATTTTTACTGATTAAATGAAATTGCGACAGTAAAATGTGACATTGTCTTTCTATTATTGCAGTTTTACATAACCTTTAAACACGAGGTGATCATTTTAGAAATAGACCTAGAAAAGGATAGTGGTGTACAAAGATGCTAACAAAAAACCTGAATGTGATCACACAAATAGCTCAGAAGTAATATATTTCATGCTAACGTCTTAAATGTTCTGTCATTGTTTCAACAGAGGATCTATAGCTCCCTCTCTTGAGAGTAACATGCACAACTTCGATTTATTCCAAGCAGGTGGAAAACGTTATCTCTGCCACCATATAACCGCCTTGCGTAGTGTTCTGGTCAAATATGAGCAGTAGAGAAGTGGATCGGCGATTAGGATGATGCATTCAAGAATAAAATTATTTTAACAACATACAGTGGCAAGGATATATAGTGCACTTTCCTACAGAAGTGGATAGTTCTGACCCTGACCGTGTGGATGCGCAGAAGATGCTGGGATGCAAGGGATCATCTGGTATGGGGGTGAGGTACAAGCTGACTCTGGCTTCAGGGCTGCTGGAGTGCTTGTGTTTTGCTGGAGTCGTGTTTGGTTGGGCCTCTCTCGTGTTTGTCTTAAAGACAGATGGCTACTTCAGCGATTTGTGCATCAATGCAACAGACGCTAATGGAGAACTTGGCACAGGTGGGGTCATTTACAACAGTGGCTTTTAATGCATTAGATGGTTCATGTCATTTTATGCTTTTTCATTTTGCCCGGTGTCCTCCTGCTTATCTGTTTTTCTCTTTAGATTGCAGTTTGCAAGATGAGAATTTCTCATTGGTTTTTACCGTGGCCTCCTTCATGAACAACTTCCTCTCTCTGCCAAACGGATTCTTCTATGACCATTTTGGCACGATGGCAACGCGATTTTTGGCTATGTGAGTCCCTCGTAGGATGTACAGCAGAGTGATGAGCAGAACTGCTGTGTCTCTCTGCGGCGGAGTCGAGAAGTTTATCTGATTGTGTGTGGGGTGTGCTTTAAGCAGATAGTAGAAATCAACGTGGGCGTTTGACTTGGCTCCAAAAACAGGGCTTTGTGCGTTGCGGCTATTAAGTAAAAACAGCCTCTAAGTACGGTTTGTTGAGACTGACAGTATATTTGCAAATGTAAGCTGTTATGTAATGTTAGGTATCACTTGTTTTATACAGAAAATATACATTTATTAAAAGACAAACCCTAAATCAGCTCAATAATATAATATAAACTAATAATATTAACTGTTAAGGGTTTCCTAAATGATTCTGAATTATATTCATACAAATTCTATAATTATTGTTTTGTAGATTTCTTTATACCACCGGCACTCTTACTGTGGCATTTTCCAATACAGGTAAAGACTGATCTTTTTGTTATTAATAATGGCATCACACACATCATGGACAAATTTGATAGGACTCATTTTTCTCTCTTTCCATTGAAACAGTTCTCTCGACCCTGCTTTTTCCTGCTCTTTCCTTCGTAGCTGTGGGAGGTATTTTATTTCTAATGACAAATATGCAGGTATGTTCATGAATGATTATATTTCATACATGCAGTATATCAAGGGTATGAACAATCGCATTACTTGTCGTTCTTATAGGTGGGGAACCTTTTTGCCTCTCATAGATCAACAATTATTACAATCTATAATGGGGCCTTTGACTCTTCGTCAGTAATCTTTCTTATTATCAAGGTAAAAACTGCACACACATCTATATAAATGGATTGGATCGTCCTATATTTGATGCAGAGTGATTAAGCTGTTTTTCATATTGCAATCCATGATACCCTGTATAACCATTTCTGAAGGTGCTGTATGAGAAAGGGGTTTCTCTGCGATCCTCATTTCTCTTCCTGTCAGCCTGTAATCTCATTCATCTCCTCCGGACTCTTTTCCTTATGCCAAAATCACACATTCCCTATCCCATTCCACACGACTACAAATATGGGTGAGTGAAATAGAATCAAATAGATTATAGAAAGTTGATTAAATGCAGTATTTCACAATATAATATAACAGTTCGATCAAATAAATGCAGCCGTGTGATACGTGATAAACAAAACATACACTGCTCAAAAAAATAATGGGAACACTTTATCAACACGATGTAACTCCAAGTCAAACACACTTCTGTGAAATCAAACCGCCCACTTAGGAAGCAACACTGGTTGACAATTAATGTCACATGCTGTTGTGCAAATGAAATAGACAACAGGTGGACATTATAGGCAATTATTAGGACACCCCCAATAAAGGAGGGGTTCTGCAGGTGGTGACCACAGACCACTTCTCAGTTCCGATGCTTTCTGGCTGTTGTTTTGATCACTTTTGAATGCTGGTGGTGCTTGCACTCTAGTGGTAGCATGAGACGAAGTCGACAACCCACAGAAGTGGCTCAGGTAGTGCAACTCATCCAGTATGGCACATCAATGCGAGCTGTGGCAAGATGGCTTGCTGTGTCTGTCAGCGTAGTGTCCAGAGCATGGAGGTGCTATCAGGAGACATAGAGGAGGGTGTAGGAGAGCAACAACCCAGCAGAAGGACCGCTACCTCTGCCTTTGTACAAGGAGGAATAGGAGGAGCACTGCCAGAGACCTGCAGAATGACCTCCAGCAGGCCACAAATGAGCATGTGTCTGCTCAAACGCTCAGAAACAGACTCCATGAGGGAGGCTTGAAGGTCCAATGTCCACAGGTGGGGGTTATTCTTAAAGTTCAACACTGTGCAGGAGGTTTGGCATTTCCCAGAGAACACCAAGATGGACAAATTCGCCACTGGCGCCCTGTGCTCTTCACAGATGAAAGCAGGTTCACACTGAACACAGTCTGGAGACTCCGTGGAGAACGATCTGCTGCCTGCAACATCCTCCAGCATGACCGTTTTGTCAGTGGGTCAGTAATGATGTGGGGTGGCATTTCTTTGAGCTCATGTGGCTGGAGTGTGTGCGCAGTTCCTGTAAGACGATAGAGTTGGCGGATGCTTAAGTCCCAGGCGTTGTAGGGAGGTTTTTGACTTGTTTTAAGGACATTACATTAAAGTTTTAGCCTGTAGTGTGTTTTTCCACTTCAATTTAAAGTGTGACTCCAAATCCAGACCTCCATGGGTTAATAATTTTGATTTCCATTAATCATTTTTGTGTGATTTTGTTGTTAGCACATTCAACTATGTAAAGAACAAAGTATTTAATAAGAATATTTCATTCATTCAAATCTAGGATATGTTATTTCAGTGTTCCCTTTATTTATTTATTTTTGAGCAGTGTATATACGAAGGCTGCAAAACGATTAATCGTGATTAATCACATTCAAAATACAACTCTATTTATGTGTGTGTACTGTGTATATTTACACACTTATATATTTGTATATATTAATGCTGCAGTCCGTAAATTTTTTGTGTTCAAAATGTACAAAATCTATGTAATAAGCGAATACATCATGAATCCTTTTTTTTAAACAATGTTTTAGGCTCGCCCTGAATCACTTCGGTACACCTGTAATAAGTGGTTGTTATACGGACTAATTAGACTGGTTCTGGTAGCCGATGATTCGTCTTAGACATAAACTGAGAAGTAGCTCAGACTACAGTGTTCTTCTGCAAGACACACAGTTCTATTTATTAAAGGAATAGTTCACACAAAGGAAGATATAAAAAAAATAATAAAAAACAGGCTGTATTGGGTCACCATTGACTTCGCTAGTAGAAAAAAAATACTATGGGAGTCAATGGTGACCCAAAACAGCCTGGTTACAAACGTTGTTCAAAATATCTTCCCTTGTGTTTAGCAGAACAAAGAAATTTGGGATTACCTGATTTTTGGGTGAACTATTCCTTAAACCACTAGAGCGGCAAAAGTTAAGAACTTAAAAAAAAATATATATATATATATATATATATATATATATATTTATACTTGAACATAATTTATATACTATGTACACACATACAAATATTTGTTAAAATATATACATGTATGCCTGTGTATTTATTTATTTATGCATAATAAATATACACAGTTCACACACATTTAGTATGTAGATATAAGCTTTTATTTTACATCCGATTAATCACAAGCAATCATTTTGAAACCCTAATATATACTCCGTATTTTGTATGTAGTAAATCTGATATAGCCTTAACTATGTACTGTACATAATTCATGCTCTTATCCATATTAATTCAAATGCAAATCCTTATTTACAGGCTGAGCTGTGCTAAATCACATAGCTACAACGTTGAACAGCATGAGGCAGAGCGAGAGCCGAGTTCAGACAGAGACAGAGGTGTAGCTGATGAGCCACTGCAGACTGATACACTACACCTAACAAAAAACTCTGAGAAAGGTGCTGCTAGGCCAGAATAGGTCTCACTTTGGTAGACACTGCATGGTTATGGAAACATTTCTTTTCAATGAGTAATCCAAATAAACTGACTGAATTAAAGTTTCTTATTTTATTTCTTTTCCCCATAGATAGTTTTAAGAGCTGTGTTCTGTCCTGGTTCTTCCTGTGGCACCTCATATGGCTGTCAGTCATGCAGCTGCGGCATTATTTCTTCATTGGAACTCTGAATCCAATGCTCAACAGACTGGCCAACCAAGACCCAGACATGGGTAAACATTTTTTCTGACAACTGATGCATTTCAGTGAATTCTGTGAAATATTTGTATATGTTAGAATTCTCCATCTGCAATTCAAATTACAGGAAGAGAATTCAAACACATTCAACACTATCACACATTAGACTTAAAGCACTATTTCACTACGGCCCATAAACATATATATATATTTTTAATATACAAAAATATAAAATTTATGTATAGAAAGAGAAATTTAAATTATAATGTTAATATATTACATGTAAACCAATAAAAAAAACATACTGTATGGTGTGTGTATGATCATTTTCATGGATAATTTTTACTGAGCAAAAGAAATATGGGTTGTCAAGAATTTATTGAATTTAAAGGTATTTAATACATTCACACATCAGACTTAGAAATGTCTTAATAATATATTTCTGGAAATAGTCACTATATGTAAGACGTGTAGCACAATTTTTATGGGTAATTTTTACTGACAGAAATTTACACTTACAATATCTATTCCATTTCAATTCAAATTATCTACAGTATATATTATATATTATATATCATATATTATATATTATATTAAATTCTGAATTATAGCTACAGTACCACATCCTATTTGCTATACCAGTCAAAATTCCTGAATGGAATAGAGTTTGACTGAGACGTCTTTATCTCCTCTTCGTTCTCAGTGAGTGTGTACACCAATGCGTTTGCTTTCACCCAGTTCTGTGGAGTTCTCTGTGCTCCCTGGAATGGACTGCTAATGGACAGACACAAAGGAAAACCCCTAGATCCAGGTCAGTTGAAAGAGAATTGCGTTTTCTTTACCGGTTTTCTTTCTCACTGCCACCCTGTATTTTTGTTGTAGGTGTGTCAGAACGGGAAGCAGACCTGCGCTCGTCCGTTCTGTCCCTCCTCCTCACCGCTCTGCAGTGCCTTTTGTTCTCAATCTGTGCAAGCATTCCCTTCCTCCCTCTCCAGTACCTCACATTCATCCTTCAGGTCCTCAACCGCTCTTTTCTGTACGGAGGGAATGCCGCATTCATCAGCGTAGCGTAAGTAAATCCAGTGATTGTAGTATCTCAGTTATCGCTGGAATCTTGAGTGAGTGCAGTGAATCTGAATTCCTACAGGTTTCCAGCCCGTCATTTTGGAAAGCTGTATGGTCTGGTGATGTCTCTGTCGGCTGTGGTGTCATTGCTGCAGTATCCCTGCTTCGCCCTCAACAAAGTTCTTGAAGGAGACCCATTCTGTGTAAATCTATGATCCCAATACCACTGTTTTAGCTACAAGCATATATACCTACAGTGGCCCCAAAAGTTTGTTGTAACTGCATGAAAGTTATTGAATTATATCACAAAAAATAAAGGCCTGGAATCCATGGCAGCTTTTAATGGCCAAGGCCTGCCTGTGAGGCCGTTTGACTGACATGTCAAACAACCAATCACAGTTCATTTTCACAGTTCACTCCTGTTTCCTGCTAAAACGTTATAATTCAACCAACTCCAGAAGTGTTTCCACTTTTGTGTGCCGTACGCATCAGACGTTTAGTCAACGATCTGTGGGAGGCTGAGACTGGTTCTGAGAAAAGCAATAAGGTCTAGCATTATTTCATCATTTGAATTTTATTAAACTCTAATTTAATAAAATTTCCATTTGAGGTTTCAATAATATTTTTGGGGCCACTATAGACATTGATTCCTATGGAAAGTTCACGAAGGCCAAAAAGATATACAGTTAGAATTATGAGATAAAAAGTCAAAACTGATAAAAGTTGTGATATAAAATATGAACTATATTTGACATAATTATATCTTTTTAGTTTAATATTCTTTTTTTCATCAGTTTTGACATTTATCTCATAATCTCATGATTTTGCCACACATGCTTTGAACATAAAAAGTAATAGTTTTAATATAAAATAAAACTATTTAGATATGTGTCAGAAATGTGCTTCCATATTATACCTGTTTAGATTATACTATATGCTAAAACTATATAAATACAAAAACAAAGTAATCAAATCAAATGTGAAAACCACATGAAAGATTTCTCTGTATTAATTTCCAGTTGCATTTGATTTAATATTCAATTACTTTTCAGTCCTTGTGGTTAGTTTGATCATGATCATTAACGTGTTTTTCACAGCTATATTCTACTGTATTTCTATGTTTCTGTAGGTGAACATCATCTTGACTGTCCTGACTCTCCTGGCCTTCATTCACCCTGTCTATGTGTTTCTTCACTGCAGAGAGCTGGCAAAACAGCGAGAGAATTACAAACTAAATATTTTAGAAGCCTCCATACAAGAAACATCAATGTATTAATTTTAAACATTGATATATTAATGCATATGACTATGCAAATCTATCTAGGCCTTAGCTTTTGCAACTGACAAAGGGAACATAAATAAGCATAGTGATTGTTATGTGTTTAATGAAATGTTTTACCACCAGTGTATTTTAGAGATTGAAATACTTGAAAATAAGACTTAACAGTCAGCAATTAAATTCATTCAGTTGGTAATATTTACAATCTTTATGAGAAAATTGAGATAAAAACATGTTTAAACATAATGATTAAGGAGCAAGGGGGAAGTGTCAGAAACAAACAATTCTTTACATGGGATCTTCAGACTCTTCTGAAGTGATATCCAGTTTTGCATGTTAATATCCTGTTCCCACAGGGAAGGCATTAACAGTCCTCAAAGCATTGTGTTTTACTTTCCAAAACACATAATGATTTATATCTGGCACTGCAGTGTAAGTCCACGATGACCATTTACATCTCATATACAGTTTTCAGTAGTTGTTAATTAATGCATACTCAGGGGTTTACACCATGTTTTATAAATAATGTGTGCTACAGCTATGCATTCATAAAATTCTGAACATATTGTAGAAAAATTTACAATTCTTTAATTACCTCCTTTATTATTATTATTATTATTATTATTATTTATTTGTTGTTGTTGTTCTTAATTTCAGACCACAATTTTGAAGTAAATGATATAAGAAACACACATTTCCTCTTTGTCATAAAAACAAACCAATGTTTGAAAAAGGTGTATGATGAAAGTTTAAATGGTTTAAATAATTACATAAGATAATAAATTAAAACAGACGCATAGAACTTCACTCTTCACGTTAGGAGTTGACATGCTGCTTGTTCTCTCCCTTTTCCATGAGTCTTAGCGAGACATCATTCGGACAAACTCTGTAGAGAGTAAAGTAAAAAATAGCTTAGTTAGAGATGAACAGATAGCTTTCTTTCCAGTTTACACACACACACACACACACACACTTTTATCAAAATTGACCTACTAATGAGGAATACAATAAGCCATTCATTATAAAAAGGCATATATACATGCTGTATATTAGTGGTGGCAAATGATTACTTGTGGTTAAACACATAAAAAAAGTTTTTGTTTACAGAATATATACATGTGTGTGTACTGTGTACATTTATTGTTTACATATAAATACACATGCATGTATACATTTAAGAAAAAATTGGGTCATTTATATGATATACATTATATGAATATAAATATACTTGTAAATACAGATAAATATCACAAAATAATAAAAAGTCTACTCATTCCATAAGCAACTTTTATATACACTCCCTGACCAATTAATAAGGTGCCCCCACCCCAAAAATGCCTTAAATCTTCATGGCATGATTTGTCTAAAAGCTGGAAACATTTTTTAGAGTTTTTAAACTACATTGACATGACAGCACCACTCAGTTGCTGCAGATTTGAACATCTTTGATACACTTAAAAGTGCTCTTTTGAAATGATATCGCCGTTGGAGGATAGGGAACTCACTGTCCATTCAAGAAACCAGTTTGAGTTTTGTGACCTGTGACATTATACTACTTGAAGTAGCCTCACAAGATGGGCACACAGTGGTCATAAAGGTTAGAACATGGTCAGCTGAGGTCAATACTAAGGTTTGCTGTATCAAAAATATGCCAAGATGATGTCACCCACACCATTACACCATCACCACCAACCTGAATTGTTCATGCAAGGGAAGGTGGATCCACGGTTTCATGTTGTTTTTGCCAAATTCTAACTAGTCTACTATTCAGTTTTGGTTAGCCTGTGTGAAATGTTACTGTACTCTTGGTTTCCTGAGAGGCACACAATGTAATCTTCTACTGTAGCCCTTATTTTTTTTTCCAGTTTCAACATGTTATGTGATTCTGCACCTCAGTTGTAATGAAAGATTATAAATGGCTATTGTTTTTTTCTCAGCTCAAGTCCAGTCTGGCCATTCTCCTCTAACCTCATGCATCAACAAGATATTTTCGCTGGCAGAACTGCCACTAAATATTTTGTCTTTTTCTGGCCATTCTTTGTAAGTGCTAGTAGCTGACCATGAAAATCACAGTAGATCAACACAGCAGTTTTTGAAATACTCAGACCAACCAATACTGGCACCAACAACCATGCAACAAAAAAACTGACTTAAATGACCTTTCTTTCCCATTCTAATGCTCGATTTGAACTGTAACAGATCATCATGACTATGTATACATACCTAAATGCACTTAGTTGCTGCTGTTGAATGGCTGATTAGAAATCTATTAACAAGCAGTTGATCGTGTACCTAATAAACAGGCCGGTGCTTGTATCCGAATAAAGGCTAAATGGTTCTCCCAAATGCAAATGCAAGAATCAAAAATTCAAGAACCAATGGAGCACAATTTTAATTCTAACCTTCAAAGTCAACCTGCCCATCTCCATTGAGGTCAACATCTCTAAGGATCTCGTCAATCTCTCTGTGGTTGAGCTGCTCTCCCATCAGCTTCTTCATGGCTTCCCTCAGTTCAGCCAGACTGATTTGACCATCACCATCAGAATCAAACTGAGACAAAAACATCAAGGTGAGACCTTTCTGAAAACATGGGAATATAATACACCTACCGGTAGCATTAAACACCAACCTCTCTAAAAGCATCTCTTAGTTCTTTCACTCCAATCATGTCTGCTGTCTCAGCCAGCATCTTTGGGCCCATCAGGTCTACAAAGTCCTCAAAGTCCACTCTACCACCACCTAGCGTGCAAACATACAATCAGGGAAGAAGTATCATGAATACACCCCAAATATATATATGTTACCAACCGAGATAATGAAGTATGACGATAACAACACTCACAGATCTGCTGACTGAGTTCAATCAGCTCCATTTCCGTGGGCATGTAGCCCATTGTCCTCATGCACTCGCCCAGATCCTTACAGCTAATGAAGCCATCTTTGTCTTTGTCAAATTCTTGGAAAGCTTCTTTCAGCTCTGAAAGCATAAAAAGAATAGAAGAGAGAGCATCTTCCTCAGTTAATTCCTCATTAATGTGTAATCGGTCTGTCCAGTAAGAGGATTTTGAAGGATAACGGTACAGTGATCACTCATATCATTTGATGGAGGAGTCATTCATCCAAAACTACCCACACTTACGTAATTGCAAAGCAATAGTTCATGCTTTCTGTAGAACACAAAAGGAAACAATAGAATTACAAAATGAGCAGGGTTTGTCAAGCTAAAGAAAAAAACTATACAAAAGTAAGTCTGAATGCCTTCTGAAGGCAAACAATATAGCACTGTGTCTGAAACAGACTCAAATTCATATTAAATCAAAGCTGCTAATGATATTTAATATGGTGAAATGCTAATAAGAGCTAAGAATCATTCTTTTAAGTGCTCCTTTTGTGTTCCAAAGAAGAAAGAGAAATATACACAAGTGTAAGTCAATTATTTTCAGAATTTGGTTGAATTATTTTATTAGATGTATTTTATCAAGGGATTTAGAGGAGACTGAAGGTAGATGTGTTTAAATTGAGAGAGTTAATGGCATCCATGTTGATGGAGGGTGAGAAGTCAATCAGGGAAGGAATCAAATTACTTTGGATGGTGGGAGAGTTTAATGCTTTTAATGATATATAGCATATCAGTGATGTTGGATATCTCTGTACCTTCAATTTCCTCTGGCCGTAGATCTCTGTCCTGCAGTGAGCACAGATTTCAAAGAGACATACAGAGACAAACTATTAGGACAAACACAGAGACACACAGAAAGGTGCATACATACAAAACACACACACACACATACATAATAATAAATAAAAAAAGATTATAAATAGTATAATCATAACAAATATAAATAAATTAATTAATTCAATTACATGTATATTTTTTACGGTTTAGTCATCGAATTATTACAAAAGATGTCGAAACAATATAGAAAATTTTGTTCGAAGGTGTGGGAACCCTGTATTATAATCTTTCCTGCAATCGGCCTCACGCACACCTGTCAGTGTCGCTGGGGTTGACCATCTGCACACCGCTGCATGAGCACGCGGGTGGATGAATGAAACACACACTGAAAAAAATGACTTTTGGGTGTACTAAATGTTATTGTAGAAAACTGCATAATTCCTACTTTGTAAAATTAGGG
>JAUCMT010000001.1:18541272-18560434 GCA_032357475.1 Enteromius thamalakanensis
ATCACATAGCCATGTTTAAAAAAAATCATTCTGTAGTGTAAGATTTATTTACAAAACCCATTTAGATTTTACTTGATCACACGTGGCACTGATGCATATATCTTCTTCTTTCCAGGGAAAGATTAATTAGTTACAGAATGACTAAATTTGGTAGGCCTTGCAGTACATACGCCCATGGGCATGCCCTTCCACCTCCACATTAAAAAACGCACTTAGACTTAGGTTACTCAAGATGTAGAGGCATTTGATTCTTTATCTTAAGAGATTTGGAGAAATTAAACATTACTTGATCACCAGTAAATGGGTGGCATAAGAATGAGAGTGACAACCGTTGATAAAAACATCACAATAATCCACAAATAATTTACACAACACACATTACTCAAATTAATGCCTTGTGAAAATGAACTGTGACTGTATTCATCATTTTTCTTTCTTTTTCTTTCAAAAGTCATGTCGTCAGGGGAGAACTATATACAGATCAAACAATGTTTACAAACTTAAAATACCAGGAGCCTGTTTTATAAAACAGGTTTACAAAATAAAGGCTTATTTCAGTTAGTCTGACTTATTTTGAACCTAATCAACTGACAATAAGTCAGAATAACTAAAATAAACCTAATGACCTAACCTAATAATAAACCTAACCTAACTTAGAATACACTATAAAAAAATTATATAAAATATACGATCAAAAACGGCAGCTGTGGTTGCTGGAATAAAACCCTAAAAAATACATTAACAATATTTTTAGTTTTACAGTAAATGTACAGTTAAAATACAGCAATTTCTGATTATAAACCGTAATAACTGATATAATGTAAATATACCAGTCTATTAAATTAGTGAAATGTATTTTGTACCTTTGAAATACGCTGATAACCACTAAAAGCAGGCGGTGTTAAGAAAGTCCCTTGATGAACCAAAGCCAAGTAGCTTTTAAATATGAATATATAAAGAAGGTGCGTCTTTTACCCAAACACTAAACACCATAATGGTGAAAATTATTAAACTGAAAAATGCAATAAACATTAGTTCAACAACATTACATATAGCATACAACAATAATAAACACATCTGATTAAAAAAAAAAAAAATTTGATTGTCAGTTTATGTTGTTTCCCTGTAAATTTTTACTGTAGCATTTTCATTTTTTTACCGTTAAAAATTACAGTAATTTTTTAGGCCTACAGTAATTATGGATTTAACATTTTCCTTAGTAATACTGAGGAAAACTGAGCGAAACTGAGCAAAACTGATTGAAAATTACAGTGTCATAATATTATGGATTATAGTGTAAGTTATCTAAGGATATAAGCACACACATGGGATTGTGTGTTGTCAAATACTCATGTTCATTGAAATGCTCTGTCATTAAAACATTATCAACATAACTCCAAGTGAAAAAAAGAACAAGCTGAGCAACGAAATCTCAAAATAAATCAACATTTATACATTACATAAGTAAGATAATAACAAATGGTAGAGTGATTTGGATTTTGATCTGATTGACAGAGCCTGTGTTTTGGCAGTGGCCAGCCAGAACATATTCACACAGCTGGGGAGTATTTAGGCTGATTACTACCATGAATTGGCAAGCACCATGCAAGCAGCAGTAGAATAAGGTCACTATGGTGAACAGATTACAAGGGTCCAGGTTGCCAGGCAACAAATGGAGTCGAGTGGAGTTCAAATATATATATTTTTTTAAATATGGGGGGAGGGGTAAAAATCAGGTGTACTCATCCATACAATTTTTTACGTAGTCATTTCATTGTGCACCCTGGAGCCTCAATAAGTGCTGCACTACTAAGCCGATAAAAATATAGTGATTTTATTTGGTGAAATAAGGCTTTAGACAAATAAATAAATATGTCACAAAGAATTTCAGGGAAATTTTCCATCTGTTTTGTCTTTGCAGCAATTTCTGCAGCTTACAGCCTACTTTTCTATCAGCGCAAAAAAAAAGGATTCTGGGATTATCAGACAGATGTAGACATTGATATGAAACATTAAGCTACTATGGAACTACACACTTGTAAACTTTTTCTCATTCTGACTACATTTACCAGACTAACATAAGAATACTGCCAAAGGTAGATGAAAAATCTTCACCTCTCTTTGTAAAAGCATGCACGGTGATTTCCTTTTTTGTCTCCTGCAGAGACGTCTTTTTACCAAATTCCTCCCATGAGTAAAAAAGGACATACTAATGGCATATATAAATCACAGTTGACAGCAGAAAGGATATTACCCAGTCACATTGATCGGTACTCTAGGATCTAAGGAACTCAATTTATAGTTTTAAAATAGCTAATTTCTTCATTCACTCCAAACCACTCCACTATCAGGTTATATTATATTATACCATATACTGTCATTTCCGATCTGGTGCACACTTGAGAGTAAATATACATTGTAGAAATGCATTCATGGTGGGTTGTGCATTCATAAATATGACATTTCTTTTAAGTGCATTTAAAGTTTAGCATCCTTACAAATCTGCATGAAGGATTTGGCAACATAAAAAATGACCTGGTATTGACTCCAGTCATAGGATTGGGAGATGGGACGTTATGAAAGTAATTGGGGCTCAAGAAAGGTTTTGACTGAAGATGGATCTGGCTTAAGATTACCTGAGGATCTGACACCCTTTTATCTGCGAGTCAATGTATTGTCTAAAAAGGTGCGTTTGTAAGTGTGTGTGTACATACGAGTTGAGACTGAGCGAAGCTTTGTCGGAGAAAGATGCAGGCTGGGCCCACGATGTTGTGTAGCATGGTACAGTTCTGAACCAGAGCACATATCGGCTCTTCGAACTGCTGGCTCAACTCTTCATCATCCTCGTCCTCAGCTGCCGCATCACCGCTGCCCGCTAACACAGCGGGTGCCAATGGGACACCACTGCCTTCCAGGGGCGGGACCCCCTTTGCAAGGAACCATTCGTTATGGACCAGACAAAATTGCAGTCTCAAGGCCTAATGCTGCCGTATGTGGTGTCGATGACTATACTGTAAATTACAAATCTTATTTTATTGAAAAAATTTCCTGGGAACTAAATCAGTTCTCCAAAAATAAAATTATAATAAAGTTACGTGCAACACGAAAGGAGATGTTTAGCAGAATGTCCGCTCCGCTCTTATCCGTATATTAAAAGTGGACGGGGACAAGCTTTAAAAAGTATCATAAAATCATCCCAAAATTGCACTATATTTCAAATCCTCTGAAGCCATGTGATTGGTTTGTGCGAAGTAAAAAGGGAATTTTCATTACTGTAAATCTTAAAAATCTTGTTACCATTCACTTTTATTACAGCAGCTTGGACATTCTGCTATAAATATTATGTATAGTCATGTTTGCAATAAAATGCATAGATATTTATAATTTATCATTACATATAGTACTGTTCAAAAGTTTGGGGTCAGTAAATAGAATAAAAATAAAAATAATGGATTAATGTGTTTCATTAAAATAAATGTATAATGTTACAAAAATGTAAAAATTCTATTTTAACTAAATGTTGTGCTTTTGAACTTTTAATGAATCCTAGAAAAAAGTATCCCTGTTTACACAGAAATATTACGCAGTGCAACTGTTTATAGCATACACTGTAAAAAAGTCCTGTAGAAATTACAGCATTACTGGCAGCTGGATTCCAGTAACTTACCGTAGATTTAAATGCATGTTATTATGGGCAACAGTTTATTTAAAGATAAATGAACAATAACATTTCTGTAAAGATACAGACTCATTAATGTTTATTTATCTTTGAACAAACTCTCGACATTAAATTTGATGTTACTGGCATCCAGCTGCAAAATAACTCAACTTTTTACAATGCAGATAATAATAGATTTCTGAATAACATCATAGAATGATTTCTGATGGATCATGTGATAATGATAACTGTGTGTAATGACTGGAGAAACGAAGTTGTTTTAAACTGTAATAATATTCCCAAATAATAGTTTGGCTATGTTTTTGATCAAATAAACACAGTCCTCTTCAATTTAAAAGACGTCTTGTCACAAAAAATATATAAATTAGCAACCCCAAACTTTTGAAGTTTGTATATTACAAAACTTAATTCACTTAATTCACACGTCGCACCACAATACTTTTTGCAAAAGGCCAAGCAAGTATAGATAGTTTCAAGTAATTTTTCAATCAGTCTCTCTAATCTACAATTTATAAAATAGTATTTTTTAAAAAGCTATAGTTCTTACCTTCTTAATGCTGCTTCTTTTAGATGGCTTCGCTCCCATCATTTGTATTTCTCTAATTCTCACTGCTCCAACTCTTTCTTGTCATCTCTGTCCCTCCCCCTCCCTTTTTATCGCTCACTCTTGGTTCCTGTCCTCAGATATTACATAAACTTTGCGACACGCGATCCCTGATATCATCAGAGTATCCCAAGAGGGGGCGGAGTTGCTTAAACAAGAGGTGATGGGTGGTGTTGCTAAGGCAGTCACAACACACTTTGGGAAGCAGTCACAGCAAAAAGCATTTTTCTGAGCCCTCTTATACTGAAGCTCTTGGACCTTGCATCTGTTGTGTTTTTTCTTCCCCCTTCTTTCTTTTTCCATATTGTCCCACATCCTCGTTTTGCCTTGTGACGGACTCTAATCGCACTTGTTCTGCTGCAAGTGACTGGCACAGTACAAAATAGGAAGGGATAAAGGGATGAGAAGAGAAACAGAGAGAGAGAGAGCGATAAAGAGCAAAGGGGTGGGAAAGGTCTGCATAATCCGCAACATTTCAGATTACATGGTGAGTGCAACGCAGCTGGCAGCGCTGATAAGGGAATGTAGGATTGTAGAAAGATTGTAGAGAGCAGGTAGACAGCCATCAGAGGGTTTTTAAGGGTGATGAGCTGCAGTGTGAGGGGTCAGAGGCTGAAAGGGTCAGATGAGAGGATAGATGGATCAGTAGACGAAGCCAAATCAGTACACAAGTGTAGGGAATTAGAGAAAGAGTGCATGAACAGGGAAATCATGTTACAGTTAATATACATAGCAATATATGCTATTTATTATATTATACTGTATCATTACGATAAATATTACTGTATTATATATGATCTATTTTTGGTTAAAGACTGTTATAAAAAAACAAATAAGCTGTAAAGAGATCTGAACGACAGCTATCCCTGGACCCATCGACATGGATGTTTGTTTTGCTTTAATCTACTCATAACTCCCAAAATATATCATTCTAGGTTAAAGATCTAGTTCTTGGTATTAGAGGGAGGAATTTGTTTTTTTTTTATAGGGGCTTACAGAATTACTTTACACTGTTGTGATTAACATCCGTAACACTGGTGGAAATTAAATGATGTTTGTCTATAAGATTAGATGGGTTTAAAGATGCAGGTGAGCCGAAAACATGTTTTACATGTAAGAAGAGTTGTTGGTCCAGATCAAGGTATTACTGAGTTCAATCCCACATTCATGCAATATTACCATGTAATCTCTTTATTCCACACTAGACTTTCTCTCACATCACAACTAAGACATTATGAGATCAGTTAAAAGATCAATGAACTTAGAAGCTCTTCAGGTGGAGACAAAGCAGGCATACACAGATAGAGATGCAGGGCTATAATACAAGAAGTTATAGTATTTAATAGACTTTACTGTATCTCCCTAACACAAGAGGGCAGTGTCAAGTCAGTGTGAATTATTCAAATATGAATAATTAATATTTTCTTTACGTCTTTTAAATAAAAGAGGGATCTTATACATCCTGTAGAATACTTTTTGTGCTTTCTTCAGATTCCCTTCAGTTTATCATAAGCAGCTGTACTTTGGTATTATGGATATATATAACCACTAGGGGGAACCAAACAAGCATTTTTGATATTCTGTAACGTTTACAAAGCGATAGACCTCTGATGAAAAAGCAGAATTGAATTTTTTTCCCCCATAAGATTATTTTTAGATTAAAGGGAAAAAAAAGAAATTAAAGAAATTAAATTAAAACTTTACCACGCAAAAGTTTGGACTTTTTAAACATTATCTCAAAGCCCTTTTGTTCTGTCTTAAAGGCTTTTGCGTAAATGCTTAAAATTAGTTTTGTTTATATATTTAAATTTTGTGCATGTGCAAAACTAAAGTTAAAATTATTTTATTTGCATTTTAATGGATGAGTTTGACCAGAGAGTGGAGGACAAGTGGAGACGGATGATGATAGGTTATATAAAATAACCAATCACAAAAAATATTCAAATGACGCAACGTCATTTTCTTCCAAAGATGCAGTAACTGTAATAAATTAAATTTGCTTCCTTTCTAACAATCTTTATCAGAGGTAATATGTGAAGAAATTCAGCTTCTAGTGTAGGCTAAGCACTTCTGTGGAACAGCCAGTAAAGAAAGGCTTTCACGTGAAAAACTCAAAAACAAAAAATCAACGTCAGGCACTTTTATGTCCCAGGGCAGGGTTGATATTTATGACAAGTTCCTGCTTTAAACATTTTTCTTTGTTTATAAGGAGATCATACTGGAAATGTTCTTTAACCATATATTTATGTTTTACTTGTGTTACTTTTGAGAAATGTAGCCTATCCTTGTCTCTACATAGCTTATCCTTGACTCAGAACCAGCTTTAATGCGTAAGTGTTTATGAAACGGAAGACAAAGTGTCAGCAGAGATAAAAGAAAAAAAAGAAAAGGAAAGTTCTGCCCATGTCATTTCCACCACAACATGAATTATATTAGTCAAGGTGTGGTACAAATGACCATTTTCACACTGAATTCTCCTGTAATGCATGTATGTGTACTATTTTAGGACACAGGTCCAAATGTGCCCATAGGTTTCAAACATTTAGCCTCAGTGTTTGTCTGATATACAGAATATTTTATGAACATATGGTAATAAAACCTCCTGCAATATTTGATAGTAGTAATTGAAATGTGGGTGTCAAATGCCATAAGAAGGAGGCTACTTAACTTTTTAGTTTAAATAACGGTTGAAAATAGTAATAATAAAGAGTGGGTGTGTCTAAACCTTCATTTAAAGTCATTTAGTCATTTAAATAAGCTACCACAAAAGTTCTTTAAGTGTTATACTAGTATACATTAGTATATTGTTTTAGCATAGTAGTACAGTAGGGAACTAACGCAGAGTTAGACTTGCAGGTTTGAACGTCTATAAGAACTCCAGACCAGAGCTGGTTTTCCCAATGTTCACAGGTGTTGCACTTTGACAACATTGTAGCTCCCTGAATTAATAACAGTATAGACTCTCCGACTGGTCATTCCCACACATCTTTTTGAATGCTTGTCAAAAATAAAGTCACTGTTGAATGCCCTAAGATGCATACACATATCACTCTGTAAGAGGTTTTACGAAAGAAAACAAGGAAAAAGTTCAGTGTATGTTCAGTCCTTACTAGTGCAAAGAAGACCAATGCTTGTGAATTATGATGCGACTAATATTTGGATCCAATAACAACGAAAGCGCTTTGTTAGCATGCCTATAAACTTCAGTCAATCATTTCTAAGTATCAGGTAGTCTGCTGTTCTCATTTCCTCCATCTCTATGGAAGCAACAACTGCAAACATGTACGCATTTATGTGCATATCTGCATGCATTTAATCCACAGCGAAGTCAAAGAGTCAGTCGCTTGCTGTTAAAGCACTGCCGCATCAGAGACTTCGATCATCAGTGGACTAATCCATCTCTACACTCACATTAATACATCAGCAGGTGTTAATCTGCTTGGCACACATTTCTCACTCTTAGACTATACATTTAACAAGCTAACACCCACTTTCAGTATATCCTATTTACTCATACACGCACGCGCATTTTAAAGGGATAGTTCACACAAAAATGAAAATCTGTTTTTATTTTACTTACCCTCAGCTATTTCTGTCTATACAATGAAAGTAAATGGGGTCCAAAATAATATACTTTTATATTGTATATTCAGATATTTTCTGAATATCTACTTGTGCATTCCACAGAATTCTCACTTGTAATTGTTTTTCATGTAATAAAGGACCAGCCGGCGGCACTGTGCAGAGAGGCTCCTAATTGGGTTACCAGTGGAGACCTGGTCTCTGATTGGTGGATTAAATTATTCTATTGTAAAACGGCCAGACAACTGACCTACAGAAGGTGAAATGTAGAGCGTCTCGTTTCTGTTGATTCAAACAGCTCCTGCACTTGTTTTGTGTATATGTGTGGGCTATAGAGGGGATTTGGGTTGTCTGCTGTATATTGGTGGGCTGTCAATGGATTAAGGCCAAAACACAAGTGAAGAGACAAGCAACAGAGACACACGGAAGCAGGTGGGGGGGGGATGTTTGTGTGCCTGTCAGCACGTGATGCATTCTACAGCGATAGATATTTTCATTTTTATACTTTTTACTTTATGATGTGATTTTGTGAAAAATCTTTTGCGTCCATAGATCCTTTTCAATGCACAAAATGTCTTTTTCTAGTTTTTATGCAAACTATTACTAGCAAAATAGTTAGGTGCGGTGAGAATGACACCACAAGTGAAAGACGGTTGTAATTTTTGCAAGTCATGTCACACACAAACAAGAAGAAATATTTTATTCTTAGTTGCATTCAGAATATCATACTATTTGAAGTGATGAATTTATATTTTGCATTTTAGGAATGTAAATTGAATTTATCTTTTAACTGTTTCTCAGTGGAAATTACTACTTGACACATAACAAAAATACCTAACTATAATTTTTCAAAGAAAAAAGTTTCAAACTGTTACACTTACAGTAATATGAATCAATAAACAAAGCTTATAATTTCCTGTACTTAATTAAACAAGACATTGAGACTGTGAATTCAGCATCTGGGACACTGTTACGTTCATAAATGAGATATTTAAAAAATTCAGCAGAAAAAATAACAATAGTTTGTGCTACTCTCGCGAGTGTTCACAAGAGTGTTCTTGTGAGTGAATCAGTTTTCAGATCTGATCTCTTGAGTTGTTAATCTCACCCATATAATCCTCCCCTTCTCAATCAATCTCTTTTATACTTTTTCTTTCATCTCTCACTCTCTTCTCGCATGCCTTTCACTCCTACTGCTTTCTTCCTTTGCGGTGTTTTTGTTTTGCTTTGATCGAGTGATAGGATGTCCAAGAATCAATCTCTACATTTTTTTAGTCCATGTTTTTTGTTATGCTTTATTTAACAGTATGTTGTAGATTCTGACACATGCCAAATGATAACATTTAGTGTATTGTATAAAATATTAATGTAAATTATAAAAAAATTGGAATATTTGTTAAAAGGTTAATGTTATTAAACCAGAATAAAGCCATTTAAAGAATTTTAAGGTTGATAAAGTTGGTTTTATTATAAAGTTAGACAAGAAGGTTAGTGGATAAGTAAAAAAAAGATGTAATGGAAAGCTGTGCTAATTTGGTATGCTATGCTATGTTTAGGAATGCAAGCTTTAGGTGTGGTGAATAATAGACCATACATAATACTCTTTCACCTTTTACTTCAGTACAGAGCCGTAATCCTCTGAAAGCAGAGAGATTGTCAGAAAATGATTATTATGATTACTGCTGTGTGAAAGGGTTTAAGAATGAATAAACTACAGACTGAAGAGTAAATGTGAGGGGAGCGCAGATGAAGGGAACAATTCTGTGTCTTTGCAGCTTTTACAGCAATGTTTGCCGTTAATAAATGTTTTTTGTATGTTATATAATACCTTTTGGTCTTGTTTTACAAGAACATACTGTGCTTCACAATTTTGTGTTTAAAAATGAATTTTTTTTATACCCCATTTTTTCCCCCAGTGACAGTCGAATCTCCTGGCCAATTAAACTATTTTAGCTCCCAATGTGCAGGCATCATATAAATCAGATAAATATGTCTGACATAATAGAGCAAAAGAAATCCTTCAGGGTACCACATGCCCTTGTGACCAACTCACTCATTCATAACCACACAAAAACAGCTTTTGGAGTCTTCAGAGTATAAACATAAACATAATGCTAAGCGCCTGAAGTTTAACCTAAATGCATCATCATCAAGCACTCAGTAAAGAAAGTTTGCATAGATCCTGTTTGATATTAACAGCCTGTAGCTCATTGTCGTGCAGTGTTTAAATCAAAGCAATGACTGAAAACACAACAGCTCACAGTTTACCCCAGCGCAACACAAAAAACATGACTAAGTTCTCGTTTAACACAGCAGCTTGGACACGTACCTGACCAAAGACCGATGCCACAATGGGTCTGAGTTTCCTGCGCTCCGTCTCTACTCTGAGGGGCTCTGTGTCAGGGTCAGTGGGTGAGTTCAGACTCAGGGTTTTAGTTTTGGGCGGCCGTTTGAAGCTGCCACCGCCTGAAGAGGTGCTCCATCTCCTCAGCTTCTCTATCTTCTTCCTGAAGGACCCCTACATTTAAAGTATGGAGCAAAAGAGCAATTTAGGATCTAAAGTAACCTCCAAGTATGAAATGTGGAGGCCAGGATTAGTTGTCACGTGAGCTATTTATCAATAACCATTAGAACTTGAGGCAAGTACCGTTGCACAAATACTTGTCATTTTATTTATTTTTATTTTTTAAATTCTGTCCTCCCTTAAATTATTGTGCTTTACATTATAATTTAAATTATTATACATTATTATATTATGCAATACTATAGGTTGGGGGTTCAGCATGTTTTTGTTGCTATGTTTTATGTTTTGCATTATGTTTTTTCATAAAATAAAACTTTAAATTTACAGCATAACATTTAAATTGGCATTAATAAGAAATGTTTCTTGAACATTAATTCAGAATAATTAGAATAACAGAGTAATTTTATTACGACTCGTGATGCTGAAGACTAGAGTAATGATGCTAAAAATTCAGCTTTGCATCACAGAAATACATTTTATTTTAAAATATATTGAGATAGAAAAGAGTTATTCTAAATTGCAATAATATTTAAAAGTGTTGTTGATTTTACTGTAATTTAATCAAATTAATGCAGCCTTGATAAGCATAAGAGACTTATTGTAAAAATAAGTAGGACCCAAACTTTTTAATGGAAGTGTTTATATATACAATGTTGAATATTATTGTATATTTTAATTTTTATTTTCTGTTTGTCAGATCTTTAGTGTTTCATGATTTTTTGTTTTGCTGAAAAGTATATGACTAATGGTAGTTTATACGGTAGCAACACACAAATGTGAACTGTTTAATTGCAATATTGGGTAAATAGTGAATGAACAGTTTTCGATGTCCCTAGTTGGACTAAAAAGTCTGACAACCAGCCCCGGCATTTCTGATTTACCTCAAGCCTTTTCATTACAATATATTGTTCATCATATGGTGTCAATCCACCAAACTTACTACATTTTCAATCATCCGTGCTCCATCTCATAGGCTAAGGCTCAAAGATCACATACCTTTTTGACAATCTTGTCTTGAGGAACCTCAATGGTTTCCAAGCTGCCTGCTTCCATTGACATCTTTCTCTGTGACAACTGATGAGCATTAATGCTTTTCTATGGCTGTGTCTTTCTTCTTCTCAATTCTGTCTGTTTAGATTCTGTTGCAGAAAATTACATTGAGTGTTTCCATCTCTGGACATCACTCGCCCCTCCTCTCTCTCTCTCTTCCGCCCTCATCATTCAGTCTCTATCTGTTTCTCTCTAATACTCTCGCTCTCTCTCACTCATTCATATGTAGGTTCTCTGTCTCCTCCCCCTTTGCTGTATAGATGCTCTGAGTCAAGTAAATAAAACAAATATTTCCCATTTCCAGACATAAATACGTATTAATTCATAAACAAGAAACTTGAGAAAACTTGACAAGAAAAGAAAACTTGAATTCTTTTGATTTTATTTCAGTCAATCATTCCCCCGAACCTATATCTCTTTTTTAGTGTCATTTTATATCTCAGTCTTACCTTTTAGTTGTGGCAAACTATTAAAAGCAAATTAAAATGAATGTCTCTCATTCCCACAACAACACTATATTTATTTCTCTCATCAGACCGTAGGTTGATGCGCCGGCGGTGTGTGATTAGACAGTAGATATGGAGAAACGTTTCATCTCTCATTCTTTTTCCTGATTTACATCTGATTTAATCCTTTATCCTGTCTCCTGCTCTCTCACAAAATCCTCTTACACGTTCATGTTCTTGTCTATAATTTTCCATCCTGTATTTCCACCCAACACCATTTATTTATATTTGTCACATCTATATGGGTTATTCGAATGAAGTCGATAAGTTCTCTAAAACCTTTTGTTGATGCCTCCAAGAAATTGTTTTATATATATGTGATACTTATATAATAAATTTAGATGATTAATCAGTTCATGATTAGTTATTTGTGGCAAAACAGGAATTATCTTTCAATTGTACTGCAGTCTTTATTGCTTCTTTGGATGTTTTTGTGCATCTGAGATTGTTTTTGTTCAGTCAAATGTTACAAATCTAATATAAAATCTTCTTAACAACCCTCCTGGATGCATCTTCTGAGGTCAGACCTCAATCATAGACCAGATGTCCTGACAAGCAGAAGTAGGTGTAAGACATTCCACAGCAGTTCTTTTGTTTGTAGGTGAAGATTTCGTGATATACTTCACACGTACAGCCCAAACAACATTAAAAAGGGAGAATGAAGAAAAAATCTGATCCCTATCTGCATTGTACATTTTGGTCTGAGCTTGAGAAACGTATGTCACATTCACAGAGATGCTAGAGATGTATTTTGCAACACGCTTAATTTAAAAATGAACCTTTTTAACAGCTATGGAAAGAATATGTAAACGTGACCTCGCTAATCATGTATGTGTGCTTAAACACGTACGCTCTGGTGTAAACCGCTACTTGATTTGCCTGGTTCCTCATTCCCTTTGTCCTAAAGTGCTCAGAGTAGCAGCAAGCTGCTAGTGACGCATGCATGGAGTTTTAATACCACTAAGAGCATCTGTTTCATACTGTTACAGCACAGAGCTCACTCTTTTACAGCTTAAAACGTGTTCCGTCTGTCCACTCTGTGCTCCATCCGTTCAACAATTTCTATGTTTTTTTTCCCCTTTCACATGATCTCTTGTTAACTACAGCTGCTTATTAAAAACTGGGTCAATGCACATGGAGCATATAGATACTGTGGATGTTTTATATTAAAATTTTGTATTTTGACTGTGATGGGGATTGAGGAAGAATTATTTGAGATCCTGCACTGTTTCAGGTCACTTATCAAGTACGCGATTTATAATGTTGATCATGTGAGATTTGTTTTGTACAGATGGTCAGATGTTCTTGCTTCCATTAAAACATAAGTTGCTCTTTAAATCAACCAAATCATCCTGGATATGTCAGGGCTGCACTCTAGCAGGAAGACTCTCGAAAAACTGTGGTTTCTTTACTCAAAAACTCAGACAAGGTACAAAAGGTAGTGGCAGACACGCATAGACACTTGACGAATCGACAAATAAGGTTTGAAACTAAGGCACTTTAAATACACAGACAGGCGGATACATAAGGAGTACTGTATATGGCACATATAAACAAAGACATAGCAAAACATTTTTTTTTTACCATATGCATTTGTCTGTTTCTTTATTCTGTGGAATGCAATACATATTAATTATAGTAGAAAATCCAAACTTTTGAATGCAATGAAAGTGAATGGCAACCACAGCCATCAATCAGATTTTTCGACTAAAAAAAACCCAAAAATCAACAAAAAATTAATCACGGGAGAATTCATTCATTAACACTCACCCCAATGTATTATTGCACACAAAAGGTATTCTTGTATCTTCATGACATTGCGATTAACATTACTGTTTGGGCAATGGGCCAAATGTGTCAGTTGCATTGCTGTCATAAAGCTCTTGGATTTCATAAAAAAAAAACATCTTAATTTGTGTTCTGAAGATGAACAAAGGTCTTATGAATGTGGAACAACATAAAACTGAGCAATTGATAAAAGAATCCCTTTAAATTATGGCCTGTTCTTCACAGTCATGGCTTATAGTAAAATGTTGCATTAATTTCATATGCACTTGTTTTATACCATTTTTTGTTTACTTCTAACAGTTTTTCAGCCTGGTCACCATCCACTCTTACAGTATGAAAAAGTGCGGCAATACCCTTCTTTCTTTTTTCTTTTATTTTGTGTTTCATAAAACAATATGCAAAATAAAAGAAATTCTGAAATTCATGTGGTTTTATTTTTCTTTCACACTTAAGTTGCTATTCTAACGTAACAGTTTGTATAAAATTATAAAAGATTGGGAACTAGTAAAACTGTTGTATCATATACATTTTTATTTCTATTCAGTTTTCTAAGTTCTTAGTTTCTAAGTGTGTCCGATCGCTATTCTAGTTAAATATTGTGTTTTTCTTGCTAAGACAAGCTAAGAGCAAAGAACAAAAAATGTCGATAAAAAGCTTTTAGACAATATTTATATTTTCATGTCTCATTTTGGCCATTCTGTATATAGTATGAAATTATAGATTACAAACAAGATTGCAAATAAATGTTTTAATTTGTGTTGCCTGTCCTGGGTTACAAAGAGCAGTTATTTGAGTATGTATAAAAGCACAAATCTTGCATTCAAATGCATTTATTTCCAGCAATGTAAAATGCAAATATCTGTACTAACATAAAACAATGCTTGAGAAAACAGGAATGTGGGTCATGTTGGCTTGTGTGTGTTTAAAAGGGCTTTGGTTTTGAGTTCATTTGTGTTTACCAGTGACAGGGACATACTCTCTTTAATATTCTCAAAATCACAACAACCTCAGAGGTAATCCAGCAGGAGCATAGCTCAAATCAAACCTATTGTAGCAAAGAGACGCAGAAAAGATAAAAGCTTAAAAGGCCATCCAATGACTGTGACCTCTGGTTGGTAAACTGTAGTTCACTCAGGATATGATATTCCACTCCATAAAGTCACATTTTGTTGTCCCTCTCACCCTCATTTGTGGGGCAGTTTTTAAATTCAGAGAGTTCGATGGATCCCTGTGCGCCATGCTGGATGCGACCTATGGTTGGAGAGCTTGGTGAAGAGGGGAACAATGAATTCTTTTTCCTTATCCTGTCTGTAACCCATACTATGGGTCCAGCTTCCTCCACCAGCCCCTCGAAAAGAGCCTCCAAACTTTGACGGATCCGAGTGCAGAAGTTCGGACAGCTAAATGTGTAGATAATCGGGTTCAACACAGAGTTCAGGAAGGTGAAAGTGGTCACGACAGGTAAGTACACCTCCACAACCTCCACAATCTCTGTCTTGTACTGAGCCATCACCTCCAGCAAGCAGAAGACGTGGTAGGGAACCCAGCAGAGAATAAAGGTTGCGATCACTGAGATGACCATCTTCATGAAACTTTCTGAGAGTCGAACGCTGTTTTGTCTGCCTGGTGAAGACAGGCTGCGGAAGAACTTCAAGGATCTCTGTTTGCCATTGCTCGCACCCTGTCTTCGCCTCTCGAGCCTCTTCCTGCGAGCGCGCATTTCAAGAACAATGAAAGTGTAACTGACGGCAATGACAATCAGAGGTACGACAAATGCCAGTAAGACTTTAGACACAGCTGTGGCTTCCTGACGCACCTTACAGTCTCTGTGCAATGTGTTTAAAGAGGAATAGAGTGCAAAATTGTGATAGCAGAGTTTGCGGCAATCCTTCTTTTTCACTACGGAACGGAACGTGAAGTACGGAAGTGCATTAAACGCTGCCCAAGCCCATCCTAGACTGCAGATCTTCCATGCTGCTGACACAGTGCGATGGTTCTGGGTCCAAACCGGCTTAGTCACCATCAAACATCTGTCCAACGATATCACAGCCAGTAGGAAGGAAGAAACAAACATGTTGAGGTAGAAAACGGAGGCCTGGGCTGCACACAAAGCACCACCCAACTCCCAGCTGTGGTTCATTGATAGGTAATGAGTGAAAAGCGGCAAGGTTAGAGTGGTTAGGAAATCCGACAGCGCCAGATTGAGGACCCATACTGCAGCCACCGTCTTGCGACGAAGACGGAAACCAAGAACCCACAGCACCAGTCCGTTTTCCAAGATCCCTAGAGCGGATACCACACCATGGACACTCACCACTGCCAGGTTCATGCTAGAGTCATTATTTAAGCTGTGAGAGCTCATTGTTTGCAGAAGAGGGCAGTGGAGCTCTGAGGTTGGTCTGATGGTGGAATTAGGAGGAAATGAGGAAGTCATTGCTATCACAAAAAAGAGAAAAATGTTTACATTTTAGTACAGCCTTCTGCAATGAAGCATAGATCAATAAAACCTTTCTTTTTAAATGTGGGTGTGTGTTTTATTTTGAAGTTGCAGATCTGTAGGATCTTCACCCAGGTGTTGTATTGCACTGCCTTTTCAAAAGGTATGCCTTTGTACATAAAGAGTCCATATTAGTACCTAAAAGTTTACATTTGGAAAAGCTAACGCGTCAACTTTTGTACCTTTTTCTTCTGAGAGTGCGGGATCTTCCAATTATTGTTTGAACCTTTTTAGAAGATTTGTGAATTTATGTGACTATTATGCTTATCAATCAAATTTATTTGATCAAAAATAACCTAAAACTGTAATACTGTGGAACATTAGTACAATGGGTGTAAAATGTATAGACATCACAGTTAAACCTGCAGCTTTTTGAGATCTAAATGTTAAGAATTTGAAAGCAGTGACTTTCTAAAGAATAGGGTATCTGTGAAAAATTGATAGGAAAAAAAGAAAACATATTAGGCTGCCAAGAGGCATATACCATAGCATTACAGGAGCTGCATGTGTGGAAAGTACCCCCTAACCCCTAACCTTAAGCCTAAATGTTTTTGATCACTGAGTTGCATTCTAATGCGGACAAACCAGAAGATTTCCCAATGCTTTCAAAAAAAAGGAAGAAAGAAAGGACAAAAAACAGAAAGCTGTGGTGATGACACTCGGATGAGCTTCGAAGTTAAGCAAACTATATCGACTTAACTGCATTCCCAGTAATACTGTAATGAACCACCTTAGTCTCTTAAATCTATTAGTCTGTCTGGGAAGTTTCTGCTGTTGCTATTTTGGCTTAGTTTGGTCTAGTGCGAAACATCACAACACTTTCATCCAAGACCTTACAACAACATCATCCTAAAGGTATGTTAAAAGTTTTCTCTGTTTAGGCATGGATTATCGAGAAACAGAATTTGTCTGCATTTTGTTTTTTCATGTTTAAAAAATGGTCAATCAAAGTCTTGTTGTTCAATCTTGACCACAGTTTATCTTTAAGTTTACACATTCTTTAATCAACCTTACATTAGTTTCCAGTGTCTAAACAAGCATTATAAATGTGCTCAAATTTATATTCATTGCATCAGAGGAACAGGAAAAGTATCTCACACTCATGTAACAAGTGGTGTTTTAGTAGAAATTATGACTGTGCGATGCCTACCAGTGGCGTATCCTGCATCATCCATTCATGTTAGTTATTATTCCTCAGAAAAATTGCTGATGATATAAACCTACTACAGTTTCCTTCTGGAATGGTATCATGAGCATGTCAGTGCTTGCCCCACAATATCTCTCCAACATCAACGATTTACTTAGAAACATAGAAAGAGCTGTGGGAAGAAGACATGCAGTCTTAGAAGAAAAGTAAGCAAGCGGTTTTATTGGAATTATAACGTTAAACACAGGTGTTTACTCCACTAGAACTTAATGTCCTCAGCAGAAACCTCCTGAAATACAGAACATTTCAGGGATCGTATAAATGAATTAATTGATTATGTGTAAAATATATTTATTTAGAGCAGAATCTGTAATCCTTGTGTTATTGCTAACCTGTATGACTTTATTTATTCATTGGAGCACACACTACATATATAGCTATACATATAAACATTGGAAAGACTTTCTTTATATATGTCTTTCTTATTATTTTAGCTATTTCAGTATATCTGGGTAAAATGGTAATTTCAGACACAAATCTTTTTTGTACTAAATTTGAAAACAGTTGTTACAAATGGAGCGCCTCGTCACAACAGAAAAACTGTAAAATATGATTTTAAAATATCTCTTATTTTAAAGTATTTTAAATATATTTTTAATATATTTGTATTGTAATATATATATATTGCTCAATAAGACCATTTGTTGTGACATTTTAAAGGATTCTTTGATAAAAAGAAAGTTCACAGATATTAAGATTCCTTGATCTTCTTTTACGTTTTTCAGGTTGACTTTTCTGGCTCTCTGGCTATTCTGCCACTACTATCATTAGTCTCTTGATTCACAAAGCAGCACCTGGATAAACTAAAATGAAACATACCTTTTATTAAGTTTTTTTACTGTGCTTCCACAGAGCATCTTCTCCAGTTGATCTTTCGGTGTCCCTCAGTTTCTTTCTTCTCTAAACTCTTCTTTGCTTCTGCCTTGTTTCTTCTCTCTCTTTTCATGCTTTTTTTATTCCTGTGACTCATACATCATTTTGTTTGTAGTCTTGAAGAGGCGTGGCATATCACAGGTAAAGAACATGAGCTGTATAAGTGGGATCTTTGTGTTCTTCTGTCACATAACAGTTCAGCTATTCATAATTATTATGTTTTATTTCACAATTAACAGCTGTATCTGAAATGTATGAATAAAATGAAATAAATAAAGGCGCAGTGTAACGGGCCTGACAAGACATAATAAGCCGTGCAGATCTATTTGTGAGCTTTATTGAACAAGAGACTGTCATGATTTGTAGCTGGAGTTCCCTCAGGCTGAGACTAAACTTGGAATAAAAAACTCGATCTAGACTGGGGAAACTTGGAACAGAAGTATAGACTGGGGAAACTAGGAACAGAAAAGTAGATTGAGGCTTGGGAAACTAGAAAGAGAAATCTAGACTGGGGAAACTAGGAATAGAAAACTAGAACTAGACTGGAGAAACTAGGAACAGAAAACTAGATCGAGACTAAACTAGGAATAGAAAACTCGATCTAGACTGGGCATACTTGGAACAGAAACCTAGACTGGGGAAACTAGGAATAAAAAACTAGATCTAGACTGGGGAAACTAGTAACAGAAAACTGAATTGAGACTTGGGAAACTAGAAATAAAAATCTAGAACTATGGGGAAACTAGGAATAGAAAACTCAATCTAGACTGGGGAAACTAGGAATAGAAAACGTCTAGGTTACTCTTGTAACCCCCGTTCCCTGATGGAGGGAACAGAGACATAAGTCGTATC
>JAUCMT010000001.1:18560534-18579410 GCA_032357475.1 Enteromius thamalakanensis
GCTAATTACCACTTGCCAGTCAGAAGTAATTCTGATTGGCGTTTTCTCATTCTCAGAGCGATTCATGGCTCCCAAGTATATGACCCAGTCTGTCGATACGACATACGTCGTAGTGAACGACAGACAAGGGAACTAGATTGAGGCTTGGGAAAATAGAAATAGAAATCTAGATCTAGACTGGGGAAACTATAGAGAATTCTATCTAGACTGGGGATATATGGAACAGAAATCTAGACTGGGGAAACTTGGAATAGAAAACTAGAACTAGACTGGGGATACTTGGAACAGAAAACTAGATCGAGGCTAAACTAGGAATAGAAAACTCGATCTAGACTGGGGATACTTGGAACAGAAATCTAGACTGGGGAAACTAGGAATAAAAATCTAGAACTAGACTGGGGAAACTAGGAATAGAAAACTAGATTGAGACTAAACTAGGAATAAAAATCTAGATCTAGACTGGGGAAACTAGGAATCACTGCAAAGTTTTCCTTGTGTTGCATTTCGGAGCTTTCCTACCCGTGTTTATTTTCCCTGTTTTCTAGTTTGGAATGTTTATCTGGATTTTGATTGTTTGCTGCCTGCCTTGAAACCAGCCTGTGTACCTCAACTTAACTATAAACTTTAAATAATCCAAAGAGCGGATAAAAAGCAGTGAGCTACACATTTAAAAGAACCTCAATAACTGGAACAATACAAGACAAAACTCAAACTCGAAACAGGTGAGGAACACAAGTGGGGAAACTAATTAACTAAACAAGAAATGGAACAGAAAGACGAGAAACTAAACTAAACAGTGAGACCAAAGACATAGGGCATTACAACAATACAATCATAGTATTTTTTCCTGAACAACTTACTGAACTTTTAGGGGCCTCATCCTCTGAGAACAGGTGTGGTCTTATTGCAGAATGTGACAGGAATGTTTCCCAAGATTATAATAAACTAGAACTTGGCTCATACAGTCATAAAGCAAATAGAAATATAGAATTTTTACATGGATGGTCAAAGGTGGACTTGAGCCAGTGAAAACTTATCTGGCATGCTACAAATTGGAAACCTCCCTCAGTTTTATTACAGCACTAGTTTAATCAAAAGAGTTTTGGATGTAATTTCATAGCTGGTGTAGGCTATTCTGATTCATAATTTTGTGTTTGTGTATGTGAGACATGTAACAATATTTTTAAGGCACACTGTAAAAAATGGCTGTGATTTTAACATTAAAATTTTTTGAAAATGCTACAGGAAAAAAAAACTGTTAAAAGGTTAATCGTAAATTCCTGTAAAATTTAAAGGGGAAAAAAACATAAACTGACATTCCCAGAATTTACGGCATTGCATTTCAAATTGTGTTTGAATTCAATGTTTTTTCTTTGAAATAACTGTTTCTTTTTTTGTTTTTTTTTTCTTATAAGTTATGTTTGTTAGGGTTGTGTGTCATATGTAATGTTAAATTATGTTAAATGTTTATTGCATATTTCAGTTTAATGAGTCTCACCATGATAGTGTTTAGTGTTTGTGTGAGTGACACTGAGTACCTTTTATATATGTTCATGTTTAAAAGCTGCTTCTGATGGGCTTTTGGTTCATTATGTGACTTTCTTATCACCGTCTGCATTTGGTGCTTATCAGTAAATTTTAAACAGATTTCAGTACTTTAAGATCTTGGTAAATTAACATTGCATCACTAAATGAATGTGTTTAACTGTAAATTTAACTTCAAACCTAAAACGTTGTTACCAATTTTTTTACCGTCACATTCCGGCAACCACAGCTGACAGTTTTTTTTAGCATAAATTTTACAGATTTGTTTTACAGTTAGTCATGTCTAAATAATATAATTCCTCCATTGTGGTTAATCATTTGCTGGAGTCTGATTGCTTGACAACTTCTGAACACTGAGATAAGAAATGTGTATACATATATATACTTCTCATCAGAGACTAACAAGGATCCACAATTAAGGGGAGATACAGGAGGCACATTGAAAACCAGTATAAGGTAAGAAAGTCTTATATAATGTTTATATATATATATATATATATATATATATATATATATAATATAAATGGCTTATTGTACATGACCTTATACTAGATATAGAATCCAACCCATGCCTAAACTTAACTACTACCTTAAGTATTATTAAGCAGCAATTTATTAAGGGATAAGTCATAGTTAATGAATACGTGTCCATTATTCCAAGTGTTACCAGTGTATGTTTATACTCTCTCTCTATATATATACAGTATGTATATATACAGCACATGGTATTTATGGGATTTAAAAAATATATATTTTTAGGTAACACTTTAAATTAAGTGGCCTTTGTATATACTACTATGTATATACGCACAACAACAAATGAGTACAATGTACTCATTACAGTCATTTTGATTTGCAAAACACTTTTGCTTCTATTGAGGTGGGATACAGGTAAGGTTAGAGACAGGTGTCGTGCTATGGGTAAGTTTAAGGGTTGGTTAAGATGTAAGAAATGAGTCAGACTCAGCATGCAGCTATTTAAAAAAATATAAGTACAATGTATGTACATGTATGTATGCAATAAGTACACTGTACCAAATTATTAATTTAATTGTAAGTACACAATAATTAAGTGGTCAATATAAAGTGGGACCTATATTTATTAGATTTATTTATACTATTATATACTGCATCCATTTATTATATTATAACCTAATTCCCCTCCGTTCTCTCCAAAAATGTAATTTAATTTAATTTGACCTGGTTTATTTAGTTTAGTTTAAAAAATGTGTGCCTCACATTAGTGCCACAAGAAATAACAATACAGTACATTTTCATACATGCAGCTAATATAATTGAGGAAAATAAAAGTCTTGGTGACACTTTAGAATAGGAAACACTAGTCGCTATTAACATACATCAATACATACATCAATACATTACTAATTTGCTGCTTATTAAGTTAGCAAGGTAGTTGTTAAGATATTGGGTTATTAGAATATTATGTGCTTAATTACTACTAATAAATAACTAATATTCTAATAATATGTGCTAAAAAAACAACTAGTTAAAGGACTCTAAAATAAAGTGCTACCGAAGTCTCAGTGTATCACAATAAAAAAGGAAATGAAAAAGTCTCACATATCTGTAACTAGTTCTGTTGCACAGGCTTTACTAAAAGTAAATATTTATTCACTTCATTTAGATGATCATGAAGTCATCCGTGCCCCTCGTGGTCCTGATCGCACTAGGGCTGTCCAGGGTTCAGGCATTTATTTCAGTTGGGGGTAGTGGAAACACACATGTGACCATTACTGGCAATGCTGTAATGGCGAAGATCTATGAGGTGTGTGAAGCAGTGGCTGAATCAGAAGGAAGAGATTTCAAACCCACAGTGAGTTTGTATACATGCAGAGGCTACCATGAAACCTGCGCACTAAGACGTATAGATCAAGTCATATCTTTAAATGATGACACAATTTCCCACTTTAACACAGGGCTCATCAGCAGAGGAGCTGCTGCGGGCGTGTCTGGGCACGGCCACAGGTGAGGTGTCAGGGGCCAAGTTCCGCACGGCACTAAACCAGATCTACAAGCAGAATGGCTTAGTGGACCAGGACTTCATGAGCAGCGCACTGCACCACTTCAATAATGAGGCCTTCATTGAGGGACGCAACCTTATCATTCAGGGGACTGCGGCCATTAAAGCCAACGTCCGCACAGACAACTTTCAGTCTGCCCGTGAAACCCTGGGGAGGGTGTGTCATACACTGCAGGTTAGTGAGCGCGAGATAAGTCAGTAACAATGACTATGACATTGCACAAGCATATTGCCTCGGAATTACTCAAAATTACTCAAGAACATGTTATTGCTCATTAACTGATAAACGTTCGTCTGGATTCAGTCTCAGTTAGTTCTGTTACTTCATGTGATTCCAGACAGACTGGATGATGATTAGATCAGATCTCTGTGTGGAGCACAGGCTGTTTTCATGCAAAAATCTCAATGGATTATTACGATAAATGGCAAAATAAATATATTTGGAAACTGATATTTCCTAGTGGCACACTACAGAAGATAATAGAAATAACTGACTTAAAACCAGTTTTAGCTGGTAAAAATACTAGTCTTTTAATCATTTTGGTCACCACTGTATATGAAGAAATGCTTTTTCTTAATGGCTGTGATACTTTTCCTTAAAAGGTGTATCTTAAATAAAAAAGAAAACCACAGCACCAACAAATAACCCCATTATCATTAACATTATATTAAGCATTCATTTTATTTCATGTTTTTTTTCCACCAGGATTTTTATAGCCACAGTAACTGGGTTGAATTAGGTAACAAAAGTCCATATGCCAGCCTTATCAGACCGGATCTCAACATTGAGAAGATTGCAGGTACATAAAGCCAGTGGGTGTGATTTATGAGAAAGACTTGTATGTGGAAAAAAGATTTTACTCTATGTTTTTTTGTGTTGACACGTCCAATGTTCATGTGTAATAACTCTTAATAATCAATGTTATTAATGAAAACTGGAGATAACTTGCTGCTTAACTGATAACAGGCTATACTCGGGAGTACATATCATATATTGTTATTGAGATTAATCTATGTTGACTGTTCCTAGACAAAAAATAAGTAAATTGAGTGCACAATTGTGATTTGTGTGTGTATGTGTTAATGTGCAGACACTGCAATGCCAACATGCAGTGACTGTGCTAGTGGTACCTGTCCAAACCAGCTGCTTCCTGCCATTCTGAATGGAAAGTACCTCACTTCAGGATATATGGGCTTGTTTTCCTCGGAAAAACCTCAAGGTGAGGAAACCTACCAAGAGCTGCGAATGAACACACATTTAAAATTCAAGCTGAGCTCAAAATGTATTAGTACTTATGTATTAGTCTTGGTTAACTATGTAAATAGTAAAATATGTAAAGTATTTAATCCCATTTTATTAATCAATGTCTTTGCTTCTGACCTTTGATGATGCAACTCAACCATATTAATAACTATTAATATTTTAAACAATTATCTGTAATAGTTTTTTTACAAAAATAACGCTAATTCTCGAACCGGTATGTTGCCGAAATCTGAACCGGTGAAGGCCGGGGAACTGCGATCTTTAGACCGTACCCCTTGTGTTTCACTCGTAGCTGAAAGTCTGCGTGATTGACTCCAAAACCTGCCCAAAAACAAAGAGTAGCCTAATGAGTTTAAAGAACATATTTTAACTTGTCCATGATAAGTACATTTTATTTAATGCACAATGTACAATATACAATGGCTACTACTAAGTAGCCTACATTTACTTGTAAAACACTGCTTTTATTTGTCTTTTATGTGTGGAAAAGGAAAATGTAGCCACGGTGGGGACACTGATCTCAGCAGTAGTCAGAATCCTCGAGGTGGGATCAGTAAAGATGAGAGGCATTCCTATAACGCTAATCTACACGATAATGCTGTCAACCTGGCATCTGAAGCCACAATGGAGTTGCTAGAGGACATCCGTGGAGCTGTAGGAAACAATAATTACCTTCGGTATGGAGATAGATTCCTCATATCTCTTTAGACAAAAGGTCTAGAAAGTCTTATTGCCCACATAGGCCTTCTTCTTAATTGTTTATGTAAATATAAATATTTTTGATTTAAATACACTAATTCAAATATTTTTCAATAGGCTGATGGGTATTGAGCGATCTGCAGTGCTGGCTTTTGTGATTGACACCACAGGCAGTATGTCAGACGACATTGCAGAGGCCAAAAGACTCGCCTTCACCATTATTGACAGTAAAAAAGGAACTCAAGATGAACCATCTGAATACATTCTAGTGCCATTTAATGATCCACGTGAGTGCAAAAACAATATAAAGCATATAGCACATAAAACAACTTGGTAAAAAAGAATCCATTTTAATTGCACTGAACTGTTGGGATTGATGCAATTTACAATAGGTTTATTTATTACCAACATTTGTTCATTACCTTGTTTTTTCCTCAATGATTTTGTCGTTGATTTGTATATATTTTGCATTAATTTGTAGAATTTGGACCACTAATAAGAACTACAGACCCAGATGTGATGAAGTCCGAGATCTCCAAAATCAGTGCTAATGGAGGAGGAGATATCCCAGAAATGTGCCTGTCAGCACTTCAGGTATTGTGTTTTGTGGCCTCTCAGACAATCATCCCAATCATCATATGTGAACACTACCAATATAGTTCCCAGGTAGAACGAAGGAATATTTGATTATTAAACAAGGAGTCAAGGTTCTTCTCCTCCCAAACCTATTTCTCCCACAGTTGGCTCTGACAGGAGCTCCTGCCTCCTCGTTTATATATGTGTTCACGGATGCTCCAGCCAAGGATGTACATCTGGAGAAAACAATCATCGCTCTCATTCGCAGCACAAAGTCTACGGTAAAACTATCTTTCCTTGTTTCAAATGCAGTCCTTGCCTTTAAAGGTTTTACCAGCGCTTCATCAGTTTACCACTTTTCCATCACTCTGCCTTTCTTTTCAGATATCCTTCTTACTCACAGCATCACGCAGGAGGAAAAGGGCACTGGCTACATCGTCACAGTTTCAGGTGTATTACAACATGGCCTTGGCCTCTGGCGGGCAAGCCATTGAGGTCTCAAAGTCCAGCATCTCTCAAGCCACCGACATTATTATTGACACCTCTACTTCAGCCCTGGTAAGATCAGCTTCTTATAGTCATTTTAAACCAACTTACTGGGGATTGGGAATACAACAAAACAACATCTTCAAACAGCTTTCTACTGCTGTATGTCTTTCATGTTTGCACACTCTTTCTTCATCTATCAGGTGACAATTCTTCAGTGCTCCAGGGATCCAGGACGTGCTGAGAATTTCCCATTCCTACTGGATGGGTCTGTGTCCAACACTACCCTCTATGTCACAGGAACTGGCCTTGTGTTCAGCCTGCAAAGCCCAACAGGTAAAATAAGAGACACTTTCAACTAAATTAACGTATTTTAACAGAATACATTTTAATGTTTCAAATATGAACTTTTTTGAAACTGTACATGGTACCAGTTGGCGAAACAAAAAAATTATTGAAAATAAAATTGTAAAACTATAATAAACCCCACAGGAACTGGCTGTATTATATTGTGCTAAGCTTCAAAATAAGTTATCAAATTAAGGTACTCCATTATTGCCTAACAAAATACACTTGCTTCCAGGAGTGACTCAGTCTAACAGTGTTGAAAACGGACCTCTGGGAACAATTCAGAAAGTGGGAAACCTGCAACGAATCCAATTAACCTCAACAGAGATGGGCCTATGGTACATTAACATGACAACATCTCAGCCCTACACCATAAAAGTGATGGGTGAGCCATTATGTACTTACTTGATAAACCAATGCAAAGCTGAACACCTGAGAAGGATACAGATAAATGCCAAGTTCTCTCAGGAAACTCAGGCTGATGGGTGAATGTTAACTGTGATATTGACAAGATTAAACTACAGCATTAAATAAAGCTAAATGGATCATGCTGCATACATATGAGTTTGCTGCTTTTTAAATGGCTAGTTGGTGTTTGTTTGAGCATTTCAGAGTTCATCTGAAACACTCCACCTTCCCCAGCTCCACCTGTATGGAGCTGCTTCGGGTTATTACATGTGCTATTTGTGCAGTAGCAGTATGTCTTAAATACTCACAGCACTGGATCGACAGCAACATCTGCAATAGTCATCAACAGCAGCCTTTTTGACAAGACCAAATACATTAACACCGTCATATCCATGCTAAATATTTAGAGAGTTGACATGATTTAAATAATTCATTTGATAATTTTGGTAGTAATAAAAATGCTGTGGCTCCCTGACATGTATGCTGATCAGACACCTTTTTTGTAGACAGTAAACAAAATGGTTTGCTTTAAACCATGTTTTTCAGGTCAAAGTGCGATTACGTTCATCTACGACTTTGTGGAAGAATTCAAAGGACCCCATCCTGGATTTGCTGTTATTGATGGACGGCCGTCAACAGGTTTAAACTGTTGTCCTGTTTAACTATTAAACAATTCTTTTATTCAATTCTGCGTCAATTTCATTCTATTAAATGACTTGAATGGAAGTGTACAGATATTTTGCTCTTTATTTAGGTTCACCGGCTAAGCTGCTAATAACTCTGACTGGAGAGAAAGGTCCAGAGGCTCTAGAGCTGCAGGAGGTTGCTCTCATGGAGGTGTCTGGGGTCAAAGTGTCTAATGGTATCATTGAGAAAATGGGTGATGGAGATTACCTGGTTACTGTGAACGACGTGCCAGAAGGAGAGTTTGTGGTAATTCTGAAGGGAAAAGAAAAGACCTCGACCACCCTCTTCCAAAGGCAGACCACAACACTAATGTCTCAGTCTAAAGTCATCATCAAGGTACAGCATTCTCAGTGCAGTCTTCTTCTTAAAATGTGAAATTAAAAACTATTATAATGCTCAATATTTGTGGACTGTTAGCTTAGCAACATGCTAACATAGAAATCTGTTGAAATCATTTGTGGGTCAAAACTCTCAAGTGAAAATCAGTCACTTGTAAGTTCCCAAGCAGGTTGCTAGTTGTTTAAACAAATCTAATTGTAATTCGAATGCTATTTTCTCTCCATCTACAGGCAATAGCAGACAGCTCCATGCTACCAGGACAAGAATTTAAACTCAATTTTACTGTTACAACCAATGGAACCGGTGGAACATACACAATCCGTGCAAGGAATGACAAAAACATCCCCATGACACATCCACCAACGTAATTTCTCCACTTAAATCACTCAGCTTTCCTTGTTAAGAACAAAGCTCTGTGCTTCATTTGTGTTTCTTTGTCCTCACAGACTCAATCTTGTGAGTGGTGGCAGCGCTCAGGGGACAGTGTCTCTCACTCCACCTGCTAATACCGTCTCAGGCACAGATGTTACTCTAACCATCGAGGCAGAAGGCCCTGGAGTAACTGACTCCAACTATGCTGTCCTTCGCCTTTCTGTTCTCTCCAAGGTAACCTCATTTACAGAAGTTTCTGTATTTCTGTCGGCATTTTTAAAATTTGCACAAAGCGGCAGCTGCCCACAGCAGAGATGAGTCACGGCGGACAGAGAGTTGGTGATCAATCAGAATTAGAATATTAATCCTTTTAATAAATAATGTCGGTAGTTGTAGCAGCTGGTTTATCGTGTCTTTTATTTACGGGTGGTAGGTTTAGGGGCAGGTGTTGGGTTAAGTGCTCATATAAATAAATGAATATAAATAAAACTGTTGTTACCGTTTACAGTGAAAAATCACACCCCAATACATATACAATAATTGGCAATATAATTAACCAATATTTCAATCCGAATTACATTTTAATCTTTTAAGTGAGCCCATCATGCAATTTTTTATCATTACGTGATACTAACACGGAATTATGCTTTAAGAGTTCATGGTTATTTCACGCAATTCTGTGAGATCAGGTTGGTATTTAAATGCTTTTGCAATACTGTAACATATATCTTGCCAATAAAGCAACTTGAAGTTGAACTTGATAAAGCATTCTGCTCTTGTGAAACTTCAGTGGATTGAATGTGGGCTTAGAAGGAAATGAAATGAGGCATATGAGGAATGTAATTTGAGATTTTGCAATAGTGGCATCTCAGCATAAGAAAATGGACAGTTTAGATTTGTAAATTATTTGTATGGGAGCCAATTGTTTCTTCACACAAAACAAATTGTGTTTGCATTGTTTAACATATACTACCATCTAAAAGTTTGGAGTCAGTATGCTTTTTATTGTAGAAATGAATTATTTTACTTAGCAAGGGCACGTTAAATGCAGTAGTGAATACTTTTACTTTGATACAAATGTTTTTTTTATTTTTATAAATATTATTTCTGTTCATCAGAGAATCCTGAAACAAAATGTATCATGTTTTTTTCCCACAAAGATATTAAGCAGCTCCACTGTTTTTAACATTGCTAATAACAATTATAAATGTCCGTTGTGCACCAAATCAGTATATTAGCATGCTTTCTGAAGGATCATGTGACACTAAAGACGCACTAAAATTCATGCTAATTTAATGAGATCAAACCAATTTCATTTGACATGTTCTGTGAATGTTCCCTGAACATAATTCAATCTTGTTGACCCAACCATTGCTATTGCTTTACAGACTGGTGCCTTTGTGCAGAGTTTCGTTGAGTTTTCTGCATTTTTATTAACATGGAAAGGCCTGGTAGAGCTTAAGCTTTTAATGCTTGGTTATTTTGAACTTTTAAAAGAGTTTATACAATATAAAATAATGTTTGTATGGATTTATTTGGTTACCATGGAGGTGGAGAGTGGGGCTTGATCACATGCTAAACACTTCATCTACAGCACTCATGTAATGTTCAAATAAAAATATTCTCATCACTGGCATTAGCACACAGCTCATATAGCCATACAGTAGCTTAACAAACAAGGTCTACACTTCAAGCTGTTGTTTTAACCCTCTCTTTACCTTTTTATCCAGGTTACGGACTTCACTCCCCCAAAATGTGAAATTGTCAATGTACAGGGTGTTTGCTACTCCTCGTCTTGCATATCGTCAGACTGGGAACTGTCTGTCAACATCACAGACGGTAATGGCACAGGCATCGAGAGCATTTCCATCCAGCAAGGGAGTGGAAACTTCACCCAGAAGGCAGTGGAAGATGGTGTGACTGTGGTGATGGGTCTGTACGAGGCCTCATGTTGTTCACCTTCTGTAACTTTGTCTGCAGTTGACAAAGTAGGGAACGTGGGCAGGTGCAGTTACACCATTAAGTCCAGTGCAGGTTCACGTCTTATCAGCATGTCCCTCCCTTTGTGGGCATTTCTACTTTTATACAGTTTCCTACGTGACACCTTTCTGTAGTAAAATGGAGTTCATCCAGCCAAATACAGTCATCCCATCTCATTCTTTTATGGCAGTAAAGCATTCTTAGAGATGTGAAATTTTTACTGGTAAACTTTACTGGTATTTCCAGCTGTAGGACTACCATTAAAGAGCTATGCTGCTTATACAGACCTCAAAGATAGATTGTGCCATGCAAAATATAACTCAGGAATCACTGAAATCAATTAAGTTAATTCATTTCTAGTGTTATGATTGTCGTATGCTTGTTCAATGTAATATCTGAATGAAATGAATGTAACAAATAATTAACAAACGTTCTGCAATATATTTTCTGCCCAAATAAAGAAAATATTGATATTTTAGTATGTTTTATGTAACCCTATAAGATCACATATATTTTAATAAATAATTGTTAAATAACTTTACAAATATTTTGATGATTTCTAAGTACGCATTTAAAGAAACTGTCCTTTACGGGTCAGTAACCCTAAAATACACTTCAGGACAATGACAGACTTTATACTACATAAAGGATTATTGCTATGTGCCATAAACATAAGGTCATGTGTTATTTGTTATAGTGTTTTGTGCACAAACTGAATGATGACGGATATTTTGCAACATGAACAAGCTATCTAAAATGTTAACAACTCAACATAAACTGGAATTTGCACTTAGATATGTCTGATGTCTTAGATATGAGATTTTTTTTAAGCAGGCTACTGCATTCAACAAATGAAAATAATAATAATGTTTCTACACTGCCACCCAGTGGTTGATATGATTTCTTCCTTGTCTGCATTATACGAGTGCATTCTTACGAATACATATAATGCTATTTCATTTAACTTTGAAGCAAATAAAATCAGTTCAGATTTAATTTACAAAATGACACCTATGGTGTTTTATTAATATTTTTTTAGGATACAAAATAAAACAATACTACCAATATACAAAAGAATAAACAAGCAGTACATAACTTTCACAATTACAAAAAACAATTGTTAAAAATCATCACAGTTTATAACTTCACATTTTAAATGTTTCTGAAACCGGGCCTATATGAACTAAAAGCTTAATATTAATTATTTTCTTCATGTAACATGTTGAGTGTTGACATGTTTCTTAAGATGGGCCGACTGAGTAAAGCGCTTCCCACACTGCTTGCACTCAAACGGTCTTTCTCCTGTGTGGATGAGCTTGTGTCTTTTAAAATTGCCTAGATCCACAAATCCTTTTTCACAGTGTGGGCAGATGTAGCGTTTCTCTCCTCTATGCCCCTGCATATGCATATTCAGAGCGACTCTATGTTTAAACTTCTTCCCGCATAGAGTGCACGAGAACGGCTTCTCTCCGGTGTGCATCCTCATATGGGTAGCCCGGTCTGCCTTGGCCAAAAACCTCTTTCCGCAAACCTTACAAGGAAACGGCCTTTCACCTGAGTGAATGAGCTGATGTTTAGTAAGGGTGAAGTGGTATACAAAACTCTTCCCGCACTCCTCACACTGATAGCGCTTCTCCTCTGCATGGACCTTCATGTGCCGGTTAAGACCTCGGACACTAGGAAACGCCTTTCCACACTGGGAACAGGTATAAGGTCGTTCGCCAGTATGAAGTCTCATGTGGTTCTCCAAGGCTGATGCATTGCTGAGGACCCTTCCACATTGGGGACACTTTGTATTTCTCTGCAGCGTTTTACCGCAAAGTTTTGGTAATAGCTGGTTTCCGTTATTTGAGCTAGAATGTGGCGTTTCACTTATCAAGTCGCTCTGCACCTGATCCACCCTCTTATCTTTTACTATAAGCGTGCCATCTTCACCTGCGGGAGCCTTTTTTCTCAATTTGGAGCAAATCTTTCTCTGTTTTCTCAGTCTAGACTGGAGTGTGGGTGTGTCGTCGTCTTCTGAGAGGTCTTTGTCATTTCTCTCTGTGCAACATGTGGAAAATGGTACATCTGCTTCGAAGTTTTCAATTGGAGAAGCAGAGGCATCTAGAGACGGAATAGGTACTCGCCCTAAAACAACGTTAGCTGTAGCGGCGGCTTGTTGCTCCTTCAGTGTTAGCAAGGGCGCAAACTGCCCAGATGGCTGAAAATGGTGCGTTGGTGCCTGCTCTGGGGCATCTTGTGGCGTTATCACAATAGATGAATGCAAATGCAAAGTATCAAACGATTCAAGCAAACCTGGCGTGTTATCGGATGGAGGAAAAAAATGGTCTGGAGAAGCAGAGAACTGATCGGACGGTGGTGTATATTGAGACTGCATGAGTGCAGGTTGAGGTGGGTTTAAGGAGACGGATCCCTGAAGTGTGTTACCTGGAATATGTGGAGAAGTAAATGGAAGATGCGTTGGAAGATAAGAAGGTGGTGCCACCTGAACTGGATTGTGTGGCAGAACTAAAGGGAACTGGAATGATGGACTTGAATTTATAGAATGTGCTGACATTGCCTGTGGTGATGCAAAAACTTGGGATTGAGGGGGAACAAGGCCGGTTGAGAGCATCCGATCCTGGACTGGTGGAAGTGAAATTGGAGCTGCTGCGAGAGGAACGTGTCCTGATGCCATGACAGTGTGTCCTTGTGGAGTCATCTCTTGGGCTGTTGTTTTGATGGATTGTGGTGGAAAGAATGGTGGCTGTGTAACTTGAGAGGAACATTGGGTCAATGGCTCGGGGGCTTGGTTTAGCAAGGCAATGGTTGAAAGGGATTTCTCAGTATGTGAAACCAACTCCGAAGCATGCTGTTTGGAAGAATGAGGCTCTGTTACTAAGACTTGACTTGGAGGAACAGGAGTTAGGTAGAGGTTTTGACAGGTATTTGACCCCTCTTTCTGAGGGACTACTTTCTGGTTTGATGTTTGAGGATTTAGGTTTGGTCGACGATTAATTAATGAAGCTGCTGGCTTGGTTTGGGATACTGATGGGGCACCTGACAGCTCAATCATTGGCACACATGAGATTACATTGGAAGCAGTAGTCTGGGTTGAATTGGGAAGTGTTGAAGAAATGGATGTCTGCGCTGGTGCACTGCCATTCTGTCTTTTGTTTTGGGAAGGCAAGCCATTTGTGTTTTCAACTGTTCTTTCAGATGTACCTCTGATGGGCTGTATAGTCTGATTGGGGTTTGGACCAATGGTATCAACTCCGTGACAAGTGGAAGGAATCGCTGGTGGTGGTGACTTTCCTCTATGGTTGTTATTGGGCCTGGTTATTGTTTGCAATGCTGGTGGGATCACAACTATATAGAAAGATGAAGAAAAGTTTAAATAAAAAGTTGCTAACTGAGTCCTCAATAGATAGATTAGTTGAGTCTTATTTTTGGCCTATGGTGTCAAATAAATGTATATATTTATGCATGTGTTATTTAAAAAGGATTGGCTCTTATGTGATAATTATACATTATAGTGATATATTTTATTTAAATCCATCGGTGACTGCTAAAGTAGTAAATGCATATTACACCAAGCAGTTGAGTCTCCATTGTGGACTTGTGACATATGACAAGTATAAGAATTTTTCTCTTTATTTCGCTGAATTTGTGAATGACTTTTGTACCCCTTTCCACTGTGTCCTTATTTGTCTCTCTGCGCACCAGTATGGGCTCAGCACCCTCTTGCTTTAGTAGAAAGTATCCTGGTGCATAGCTGTTGCAATCAGTCTCCTGAGGCTAAAGATACAGAGCAGAAAACAATAATGTATTAAGGGGCTATAGCAATAAAACACTATCCACTCCAGAAAGATCAACTGTGAACAAGATTTAAACTCAATCCTAATTGACCTCAACTCACATAAGCATTTTGATATTCAGTTAAGCCTCCTAAATATAGAAAACCCTCACAAAGCAGAAATATGACCTGAGTCTGTGAACTGGCTGTTTCTCACCACATAATTGATATGCAAATAAAAAGGGTGAGAAAGTGGGGAGGGTAAGAGTAAACACTTTTCTGTAATATGACCGGTCATTTCCTACCTCTGCTTTGATGAGGAGCAATGCAAGCTGTCTGTTCCCATCCTCACTGGCACATAGATCTGTAAGTTTATCACTAGTTATGTCTCCCACATTAAGATGTTGTCCTATTAACTGAAGAGGGCTGCATCCCCTGTCAACCAAAGTGGGTTTTTCTGATAAAAACAAACAAACAAAAAATGATAAATAACCCTGTAGAAAAAAAGTTTTTCATTATAAATGTCATTTTAAATCCATAGAAAGCTGAAGAGTCAGAGAAGTTTTTTATGCATTTACCATCTGACTTTGTCGTTAAAAGTCGTTATAATTTTACAGGAAGTGTTTGATGCACGCCATAACCCAGGAAAACACTTGTAAGAAAAAAAAACCCTACCACACTGCACGCCAATATCACGACGTATAAAGACGTGTCCAGTCCTCTGGCTCGCGGCTTCACATAATCTCTTTGTGCTCTGGATGGATGCATCGCCTGTCTTCGTGTTGACTTTGTCTTGTCTCAGCTGCATCAATTCCGCTTTCAAGCGCTGCAAAGTTTCATCATGAAGTTTTGTCGCTTCCCTGACAGCAGCCTGTAAAATTCTTTCTATGATGTGCGCGAACTGGGTCTGAAACCCGTCATAATCGTCCGCGCTCGCATCCGGCATGTTTTTAAGTTAATTTTATGGAGAAGACGTTAAGATCCCTTTCACATAGTCAACGGCAATCACAACTGACGCATACAGGGGAGGGAGGTATACTTCCGCATTGAGTGTCAAAAGTTTTATTTTTAGACTGCAGTAAAGTTTGCAGTCTGCTTGACGCTGAAACGCTCTAAAGCTCTAGACAATGTATACATGTAGGTGTCTTAATAAGGCGGACACACCTTTTATAACATATGAGTTGTAAGTCCAGCATCTATACAGTAAGTGGTTTTAATGAATGTTTATTGTATATTATAGCCTAATAGGCTAAGTATTACACAGTCCTGCATCCTAAAAACGTAGATCAAAACTTTATATCACATACATTATTTATTTATTAATTTATTTGTTTTACAAAATAAAAATTACATTTTCCAAAGGCATTATTTTTTAGAATATGCTTTGAACTATGCTATCAATAACCAAAAGTCAAGTTTACAAATTAATCTTGGCAGATTATACACTACCCCCCAGTTTCACAGACAAAAGGCTTAAGCTAGTCCCAGACTAAATTGCATGTTTGAGCTGTCTCAGGTGAAAATATCTTCTTGGTGCTTTATTGGCGGTTGACAAACAACAAAATGGTGTATTACCGCCATCACTGGTATGGAGTGTGGATTAAAAGATTACCTCCCTTCCCATTCTTTATTTATTCAATCCCCTTTTTATATTTTCTTTTTAATTATTTCCCTTTTTAATATTTATTTATATTCTCTGCCACAAATTCGTTGTATTAAGAAACTGAAAAATAATATTAAAACATTCATTTCCTGAGTTATTTTGTAAAACGTGTCTTAATATAAATTGCATTTTTATTTTCTTTAACATTTCGCTTAAAATTCTTCTTTCATTCTCATATTTCTGACAATACATTATAATATGTTCCACTGTTTCCTCTTGTCCACAGAACTCACACCTTCCCGTATCATGTTTACCCATCTTATAAAGTGTACTATTTAATCTTGTGTGTCAAAACCTCAACCTTGATACTTCATCTCTTTAGTTTCTTCCTGCACTTCTCATCTCTCCCACTTTCCTTTGAATTCAATAAAACCATCAACCCTTTTTCTCTTTATCCCATTTTTTTGCCACCTTTCCTTCAGTCTTTTCCTAAAAATACTCTTGATTTCATATGTACTAAATTGATGTCACTGTTTTTAATCGCTTCTTTTGCCTCTTTATCTGCCTTTATTTGCCTTTTCCCAAAATGTGCAGGTTCCCAGAAAAATACCAATGCAATCCCCATCATCAGAGGACTTATTACATCTATCCACTGTACTGCCAACAGAAATGCAATAATTTCCCCTGTATAAACAAGTAATTTATTACTAATCCTTTTCCTTACTGATAACTTAAACTCCAGGACAACAAACGCTACTCCTATCTTGTCTGGACTCTTTGATGCATCTGTGTATATCTGAACATAACCATAGTACTCATTAATATATGTCTGCACGTAACAAAAATTGTCTTTGTTTTTCTGTTGTAACAATGAAAAATCTACTGCAACATCTGAAAATAACCACGGTTTTATTACTGGAAGTGGAACAGTTGGACTCACATTTAATTGATTCACTTTAAGTTCTGTTTCTTTCTGTATCACTGTCCATCCAAAACTTTTAGATTTTGTATATTATCTAATATTTTCAGAAGCGTCTCTACTGCTGATCCATATACCATGCACCAATAATCTAACAAGGATCTAACAAGCCCATTATCCATGGCTTTTAAACGCCATCCTATCTGACCCCCATTCACTACCAACTGAACACCTGAATGTATTAATTATCTCCCTCGCCTAAAACCACTCTGATACTTGGATAGAAATGTATTATTTTCTACGTGATACAATAACCTTTCATTCACAATTTCTAAGCCCTATTATAAAACCTTTCAACTCCTGATCATTTGCTAACAAGCTTCTTGCATTCAACTGTAGGATATTGACGTTGTCTTATCACCAGCACCTGCTGACTTCCCATCGATATCCAGTCTTTTTTCCCAAGACATATTATCTATACCCAAAAACTTTTCCACTCCCTTCACAGTAATCATAATTTACTGTTTTGTGTCTGACTTGATCAGTGCAATTGATTACATAAGCAATGAACAAAACCAGCCTCTCCGCTGTTAATGTTGTGCTATTTCCCTCACTTGACCAACCTCTTGTCTTGAGATATCCCTATCCCCATCACTTCTCCCTTGCTCTTGAACAATCTTCACTACCTCTGCGTAACTTACATTGTTTACCATTTTCACTTGTTTAATTTCCACAGCTCTCTTCCTCACATTACACCCACTGTTTGTTACCCTATGCTGTCCTCCACAATTGCAGCACTTGTTGACCTCTATGTTCACCCCCACACTTGGGGCATCTTTGTTCCCTTTCGACATTTCATTCGTACTGCGTCGCTAGACGCTATGGGAAAAATCCTTTTTCCCCCTTAACGGAAGCCTTATTTAAAACGCAGTTTTATTATGTACTAAAACTGCTCGGCCACTCCCGGTGAATCTCTTACAAGCACCATAGCGCTTATAGTCTAAGAACTCCCTTTTACTAAGCGAGTCGAACAAATCTTTAAGAGGTTATGGTTTCAGCTATACCTGGCTTTTCATACTGAGATTCATTCGGCTTTTTGCCATATGGCATCATTATTACTTTTACAGCTCTGCTGAACAGCTGATTATCATGGCTGGTGCTTGATGACTGCTACATTCCCTATTAGTCATGGCCTAGCTAAACACAGTCGAGACGCTCTAAGGCAGCCCCTTTTCGCTCTGTCTAAAAGAGTGTCATAATCATATCATTTAGGGTTTTTCACTGTTTGACCGCTCAAGCGTTCAAAGGGAGGACCTGGTTATGATTATACGCATAATCACATTATTTTACTTCGCCGCGATCATTTGCTGTGGATATAGGCACTCTGTGCCTTTAATGTGGTTGAACATGATGCTTGTGACGTATGCAACCCGGGTTTCCCCTAGGTCCGCTCTCAGGCTCTACGTTCCAGTCAGCGTAGCACGGCGTGACTGACTGTGTTCCCATAGCATCAGCGACGCAGTACGAGTGAAATGTGGAAAGGGAACTTATAGGTTACTTCCGTAACCAATGTTCCCTGAGACATGGAACGTGTACTGCGTTCTGAGCCGGGTCCGGAATTGGCCGTCGCTTCAATCGATTAAACGGGCGCCTTCCTCTTATAGAGAAAGTTCGCGCCCTTCATGCAAATTGCATGAGCGGCGGCCATTGGCTCGCTGGAGGCGACGCTTCGCCTATTGGTTAAACAAGTTCACCTGTAGCGGCCAATGGCCGAGCAGTTTTAGTACATAATAAAACTGCGTTTTAAATAAGGCTTCAGTTAAGGGGGAAA
>JAUCMT010000001.1:18589003-18600058 GCA_032357475.1 Enteromius thamalakanensis
AGTTGGGAAGGTGCTATACCAACCCATAGTTGGGTTATTTGTTGGGTTATTTTTAACCCAACTTTTTTTAGTGTGTATGTAATAAACACAGTAAACAGTTTATGTAAACAAAACTTCTTTTGGATGCAAATAATTGTTTAATTATATATACGGAAATTATATGTATTAATATATATATATATATATATATATATATTTATATATATACACGTAATAAACACAGTAAACACAGTTTATGTAAACAAAACTTTTCTTTTGGATGCAAATAATTGTTTGACAGCATTAACATATATATATATATATGCATTACAGTTGTGTAAATGCAAAACAACAACAAATATAATCACAATCTGCCTAAAAATAGACTTTCTGTATGCAAAATCTAATTTTCCATCCTTTTGATTTCAGGGTGAAATATGACCTGGACAGTTTTACCAAAGCTTTGTAAAGTTTCTCTATTTGTTGCTATTTGGTGGTTCCTCTGGTTAGCAAAATGGAGTTTTACAAGCCTTGATGGATACAAGACAATTACTCAAGTGTAAACAATTAAAATAGATCATTTTGATTTGTTAGTATATTCAGATGCGTAGCATTAGCTCTTTGAAATGGTGCACATATAATGGTGCGTCACTGTTTTCCTTTTCCTTTAAGATATGCAGTAAACTGTTTGAAAAACAAATTTATGTGCATATGATGCTGTGGGCTAAAATAGTTACATGTTTAGATGCATATTTAGATGTCAGTGGTTGAAGGTCAATGAAAACGCCTGCTAAACTTCAAATCACTATTTTAAAATGTAGTGACGTTAAATGACATGGTTCAAGTGGTTTTTTTTTATTATTAATCTGGACATCTGGTACATTCAAGCTACTTCCTCTTCTGTTTTGAATGTCTTTGTTGATTAAATGCCACACACTGTGTTGTCATTACACACGGAGCAAACTCTTCCAGTAATGCATGCAAACAGATTATTGGTGAATCAGGTACATCACAGTAAGCCATGTTCATTACAGGCTCTATGACTGTAATTATAAAGATTTAGCTTTTTTTCTGTGAAAATTAAAATTTAATAATTGCATTGAAAATGGACCAAATGGCAAGAAGTTCATGTGTCAATTTCTGTCATATACGTGTTGTTTTGTAAGATTCATGTCAGCAAAATTAAATACTTCTCCATCTGTTTGGTATGTACATGGGTCATGTGATATTCTCTTGTAATCTTTTTTGATAACTGATACGTTCTCCTTTGTGGCTGCACCAATACTGATACTAATGTTACACTAATGCCACAGTAATGCTTTGAGGTGACAGCAAACTTTAGGCCTGCGTAGAGCAAGATGTGTCACTTTTTACAGTGTTGTGCAGTTTATCGTGCAGTGTGCTATATAAACACAATTAGAATTTAGAAAAGGCAAATTGTTCTTAAAAATCAGATGTGATTTTCACAATACAAAATGACTGCCATATGAAATTAATGGTAATTAATACAGAAGAGTTTTTTTTGTTTTGTTTTTTAAATCTACAAATCAGCATCTACGTAATCCTTGGGAACGTCTAGCCTACATTAAAATAGGTCTTAATAGCTTTGGCAACTACAGCATCTAGTGGCCAGACAATGATATTAAAGCAGCATTGCCTGCACTATCTGAAACATTTTTTTTTAAATATTATGGCAATAATATAAGTAATATTATGGCATAGCCTATGCTATTATACTATACTGCTATTGAACATTTATACATTGTTTGTGACTTCAAATGAGCTTTAAACACACTTAGAAAAGGCTTTATAATTATTTTGTGCATTGCATGATCTGCAACCAGAGTTCATCAGCCAAGAGTGACAGTACGGGTTCAGGTTGATGTGTTTTGTAAACTAGTAAGCGTTAACCGAGTCTGTAAGTTACGTTAGCCTACGAAATAACCGCTTCAACACGTATAATTTAAATAGATTAGTACACGCCATTGTTACAAACGTGAATTACTAACGAAGGTTCATTTACGTCTATTACAGTCAAGTAATTGCCATTTTTATGCATCTTCCAGTCCACTGGAGGGCAGTAACAGAAAACATCAACCTTTTTCTGCATCCGCTCAAGATGACACTGTCAACATCAACGATCATATTACTACAATAATACCGTCCTTTCACGTTATCCCGCGGGTTTTTGCTAAAGAATAAGCAGTGCGAGGATCGTTTTCATAAGGTACTTATCGTCTGAATAATGTGGCTTTTGTTATTTGTCACTGTGCTGTTCATTTCATTTACTTTTAACATAAAAGGCCCGAAGAGAGGGTCAGTACCGAGCATTTTAACCATTGAAAACGAAGTGAAAACATTCATATGCATATATAGACGCTCTCTAATAGCACAGCAGTGGCAGCGTTGCCGTAATAATCAGACTGTGAGCTGCATCATGCACGTGGTGCACAAACAACAATAACAAAACGCCCACCTGCTGAGAGTCTTGATGAAAATAGCAGATTTGAAACAAGTTGACGCGGGTTTTAGTTGGTCGTTCTGAGGCCAGTGATATCACAGGTTATTGATTCTGTCTTCATGTCTTTTTAGGGTGATTGTTTTCGCCGCAGTCGTTCATTGCATCAAGGTGTCCTCGAGGCGACAGGACGATGTCAGAAGCCCTTTTCCTCACATTCCAGTCTCAGCTCTCCGTTGTCATGGAGACCGTCCTCAAGTCAGCCATGTTTGAGATAACCAGGCTGGTGGAAGACAGCTTCCTCGAGGAAGTGGGTCATCGTAAACAGGAGATGGAGGTCTTGAAACGAAGGTTGCAGTTGTCTGAGAGTAAACTGAAGGAGAAGGAGAGGGAATGGGAACGGGGGAAGAAGACAAGGTGCCCGGACTGTGGCCGAACAGGAGAGTCCAGCAGCAGAGATGAGAGCCAGCCTGTAGAGACAGTCCGGGGTGAGCTAAAACTACTGTTCTTGTTAAGAATTTAAACTATTAACATTCATCTTTTCTTGTTATAACTTATCCTAGTATGTAGGGAGGGCTGGAGCCTATTCCAGCATCTCTGAGTCAGACCCAAATTCTGGCTAAAAAAACATTTTATTTAACTAAAATAAAAGAGAATAAAAGTATTAGATGTAAAAGTTAACTTAGAGGAAATGGCAGTTTGCACCCATGAAAGTGACTGAAGTAGTCAGAACTGTTCATGGGAAGTATATATACATTCTTCATATATTCAAATATTTATTGTGCTGTTTCTAAATGTTTTCCTTTTCTTTTGGTTCAGGAGGAGACAGCATTTGTTTAGGCCTAAGCCTGAGAGATCAGTCTACCAATCAACCTACTCTGACTGAAGAAGTGTGGAGTGCCAGACAGCGCCTGGAGTCCTCCAAACAAACAACAGCACACTCACACTCCAAGGAGAAGAATGACATACACAGACAGAATGCAAAAGAGATCGTCGCACCTAACTCCAATACACAAATACACCAGGATTTTCTGCAGAGGATTCTGGGCAATTCTGTTGTCCACAGTGAGTCCACTAGTGACTTCAAACACAGAGCGAGCAGTCTAGAAAAATCAGACAAAAACTTTCCTCATAATAAGGAAATGGAGTCAAACCACTCAAGACTCTTACCAAGTCCTTCGGTTCAGGATGCGCACGAGGACTTGCCGTCGTCTTCACCTAATGGTGGAGTAAAAACAGAAACGGAGCTGGATCTTCTACCAGTCAAGGAGGAGGAAGAGATGGTTCCGGTGTGGGACAGCGTCAGCAGAGATGACGGATGCCATGCAGAAATGGCTGATCCGAGTCAGGCAGAGCTCAGAGGACCTTGTGATCAGGAGGAGATACAGGTAGAAAGCTTTCCAGGTCTAAACTCTCTCGACATGCCAGACGCCACCTCATTTTTCACACCTTATTCAGTCAGCACACTGGTACATCAAGGTATTAGGGCACAACATAGTCATTTATGCACAACAGAGCTGGTGCTCTCTAGCATACCAGAGAGGTCACATGCATTTGTCCAACCAGAAAATGGACAAAGTTATCCTGGTTCAAAGAGTTCCGTCCTCTATTCTCACGTTGATGTTTGTCCAGGCGAGAAAGCAATCAGCCACGCGCAATACCCAAAGCGTTTCTCCCAGGACAAACATGGGACACCTGAACATATCCATGCAGAAAGATCCCACCATTGCAACCAATGTGGGAAAAGGTTTGTGAGGGCATGCGACCTCAAGGCTCATTCGCTGATCCACAAGGGCAAGAAGCCTCTGAGCTGCTCGCAGTGCGATCAGACGTTCGCGTACAACTTCGAGCTCAAGGCTCACCAGCGAAACCACTCAGGGGAGCGCCCTCACGTCTGTCCGCACTGCAGCAAGGCCTTCGCTCGCATGAGCAACTTCCGGCAGCATCAGAACATCCACACGCGAGAGAAGCTCTTCAGCTGCACTCAATGCGGGATGCGATTCAATCGAGCCACCAACCTGCGAGTCCATCTCAGACGACACAGCCACGCGGGGAAGACTTACAATTGCCATCATTGTGGAAAGAGCTTCCTGAATCCCAGGCAGATGAAGGCTCATTTACTGAAAGCCCATGGAAGAGGAGGAAAATAAACGTACCTAGTTTATGTTTGGAAAGTCAGTTTGAACTGATTCCGAATCGGATCACATCATGTTTACATGTTAACTGCACTGTTAAAACTCAAGAAGATACTAATGTCCCATGGTAGCCACCTTAGAGACAGCTAAACAACATCTGGACAAATTGTTATGCATGGAGTCTTTGCATTACGGAAGGACGAGGAAACAGCTTAGGTTTAATACATCTGCATATATAAATTGAATTGACTGGTTTTCATCAGCAGGAGTTAATTTGCTGTTGTATGATCAATGTGTTATAGCTGGTATATATTATGTGTTTAATGTTTTTATATATTCCTTCCAGCAACAGTAAATGCTGAGTATGTAGCACATCCTCTTTCCTGAGAATGTCTTTTATAGAATTACTTTACACTTCATATTTTGAGTCAAAAGGTACCCTGGACTTCACTTAAATTGTGATCCCTGTAGCGTCAACTGCATTTTGGCATTTTGTTGGAAAAAGTAAATGAACCATCAGATGTAGCAACTGGTAGCACCTCTCTTTCTTGTTCCTGACTATCAGTCCCATGTCCCTAAAGTTAGTTAAAAATGCTCCAGACTTTCAAGTCTCCTTTTCAGTGTTTTTTATTTTTTTTTTTGATTGATGAACACTCTTGTTGGAGAACACAAGACCTCCTGCTCAGCCATTTCCACAAGGTTTCTGTGATGTCCAGCAGCATTGTGTCTTGATGCCTGCCTCTCCTGGAGTGATTGTAGTCGGACAACTATTATCCCTCACATACAGGTCATTATCTGATGGATTTGTATACTTTTTTCCAACAAAAGCAGTAAAAGCTAGCAAGACTATAAATTGGGAATATGTGATATTTGTTGATTGTTTTATTTTATTGTTTCTTCATGACTAATGCAAAACCGCAGATATTTCTGACAAATATTCAGCACTCGATTGGAAATAGAATCTTAAATTAATATTGTCTGTGTTTTTGCAGATGTGTCTTTGTCTGTTATAGATGTATCTTTGTACATTATATGCACGTGGTATCATACATAGCCATAGAATTAACTGTATTTTTATACAAAGCAGTCAGTCAGGCTCTCTACCACAAAACATTACAGCATAGAAAGGTTTCTAAATGCATCCAAATTGATGTGGTTTACTAATTTGTTGTTGTGTTTGTTGCAGATGAGCCGAAGGTTTGCAGAACACGTTTCCGCAGAACAAGGACATTTACACCCCTTAAACAAGCAGAGGACATTCAGTGTAAGCTGTTATATAAAGTGTATATATATAGGCTTTTGAAGGATCATCAAGTAACCAGTATTACTTTATTCTTGTGTCTTCACCAGGTTGTGGCCAGGGAGGTCCTTACTCAGTTCCAGGTGTGGCAGAGGGCCTGCTATAGCAGGAACATTGAGTGGGGTCCGATTACAGCCAAGGTTCAGTTCTCTCTATTGTTCTGTCTGATTGAAGTATTTATTTTATTTATCTGAAATTAATGAAGATTGTGCTTTACTTTTATTCAGATCATATCCGCATTGCCGCAGTTGTATGGACGGGAGGCAGAGGTGATCGTACGATGTACTAAGATGCTACACAACCGCAGGGATTACCTTCGAAGGAGAGCAAAGGTTAGAGTTCACAGGCTCAAAGATTGAGTCTCTTATTGCTTAAATCATACATATGAATGAGTAATGCCAAAAAAATGGTTAATGATAGATAAGTTACTATTGAGTTTAAGCTTCACAAAAACTGTAAACTATTTGTGACCCTGGACCACAAAACCAGTCGTTGGGGTATATTTGTAGCAATAGCCAAAAATACATTGTATGGGTCAGAATTATTGATTTTTCTTTTTTGCTAAAAATAATTAGGATAGTAAGTAAAGATCATGTTCCATGAAGGTATTTAGTCAATTTCTTACTGAAAATATATAAAAACTTACTTTTGATTAGTAATATGCATTGATACGATCTTCATTTGAACAACTTTAAAGGTGATTATCTCAGCATTTAGATTTTTCTGTTTCCTCAGATTCCAGATTTTCATATAGTTGTATCTCGGACAAATATTGTCCTATCCATACAAATTTCTTAATTTACTTACTGACTTTAATTTCAGAAAATTAACATTTAGGACTGGTTTTGTTGTCCAGGGTCAAATCTGATTGTTGTTCCAACAATGTCAAACAAAGATGTTGACCCAGGCACATGTTGCACTTGGTAAAATCAGGTTAGCGAATAAACAACAATTTAAATTAAAGATAAATAGACAAGTAGTTTATTTTAAACAAATATAATAGCTTAGGCGTTAAATGTTCTGTACATTTTGAAAAAAAAACTTTTCCATAGCCTTCAAAACAGTGTAAAAATATATAAAGGGCAAATATTGAATGAAATAAAAATAAAAAATAAAAAATTGAATGGTTATTAAATACATTATGTGCACAAAAAGTAAACTTAACATTATAAAACAAAACAAAAAAACAAGGAAAAGGACAATTCAATTATGTTTCAATTAAATATGGTCAACGTTATTGCATTATCTGTTAGAAGAGGCTTCTGCTGCAGACTGTAGCATGATTATATTCAAGTTTATTTTATCCACTTCATAATGATTTGGCAAGCATAGGGGCTGTTTTTAATGTGAGTGCGTATTAGAGGATTTTGGTGACACACTGGATGTCTTTAATGCACATGCGTAATAATGAGGATTATTTGTCATCATACTTCATGGCAAGGATGGACTCAACACCAACAAATGAAACAGTAAGTGAATGAGCACAGTTTGTGTTGTTTTTGTTGTTCATGTATTTTAATGACACTTGCATTTTCATTGACTTGTTGTTTTTCTAACCTCATGCTGGGTGATAATAACCCCTAAATTGCAAATAAGAATATGATGGAATGATTGATTTTAAAGTTGTCAAGCCAAACTTTATACAATATATATATATCTCAAGCTCATCATTTATTATAACAAATTGTTAGCCATTTTTAATTTTCAAAATGTTGATGTAAAAGATGTTGTTCATTGTTTACTCTTTTTTTTTTTTTTTAGATGCATATTACGGTCCTTAGAAATGGAGAAAACCCCTGTATCTCTAAGTGCACTCAGTGTTGTGACAAGTATCATTGCCCGTTTTGTGAGACCTGGGTCTACAAGCCAAGAGAGTTATGGAGCGTTGCTAACCACGTCCAAAATCATCTGAAGTTGGCTGTCCAGCACAATGGTGTGTATAGTGCTTCTAAATTCATTATAATGTTCTTTTGTTAAGGCATATTAATTCACTACTGATTTTTTACTTTTTTTCAGATTTCACTATTATCAAGTGTAACTTAAAATGCAGAGAATATGCCCATTTTCATTGCTGCTACTGTCCTGCCACTGTTCTTCGAAAAGCCCAGTTAAAAACACATCTCACAAAATGCAAGCAGAACTTTAATGCGGAGGAGGAATTTAAAGGAACCTACTCATTTGAGGAAAGTCCTGAACATGAGTAGTGTATTTATTACTGTTGATTCAGTACTTAATATATTCAGTTCCCTGTTATCTGAGGTAACACTCAGAATTGTAGTCTTTGGTGGATTATGAAACTGTGTTGTGGAAATAAACATTTACTAAGAATGTTTGCGTGCTGCTTCTTTCGAAACTGAAGTGCTGTGTGAGGACTAAACTACAGTATGTAAAAACAATCTGTCATTTTACCACTTCTGAGATACCACATGATATTAATAGTTCAACTTCTGAAATGGACAGATTTTCCTCTCTGTATGATAATTATGAGTAAAGCAGACACATGTAATGTATGTAATATGAGCACAGTCTTCTGGGGTTAAAATGAATAGCATACATATTTAAAAAATTTAATGGTGAAAGTTCTTATTAACAGTCACTACTATTTGTTATTTATGTTGAATTAAAAATTAGCTTGACAACTGCAAATGCTATAAAAAAATACTTAATTTGTCATCATACTACAGTCTGGAGCAGAAAGAGCTATCCTGTTGTGCTCAGGTGACCAAAAAAATGGTTTTGGGGTCAGTATTTTTATTTAATTTATATAAATGTATCAGTTTTTTACAAAAGAAATTAAGCAGCACAGCTGTTTTGAAATTTTATAGTAATAAATATTTATTGTGCACCAAATTACAATATTAGATTGATTTTTGTAGACACTAAAGACTGGAGTAACGGCTGCTGAAAATTCAGCTTTGCATCACAGTAATAAAACACATTTATAAATACATTCAGTAAATGCAGACGTCTCTGCCTCAGCTTTCTTACTTAATTACTCATGTAAATAGGGAAATGGTGCTTGATTATATTATCACCATGCCTAACATTGTTGGAAAGTCAGAAGGGCCATTAACTCAGTATAGTCGCTGGGTCTTTTAACACCTACTTACTGTGAAACACTACCTGACTTGTGTGATCTTTTATTGCATATGTAAATTAAGAAGACACTTAAAAATCTTCTATTGTGTGACTGGTTTTACCTGTTGACTCAGAATAAGTTACAACTTTAACCAGCTTTTTTAGATCTTTTTTTTCCCCCTTCTTTTTACATCAGCCCCACATATTACTGGACAATCTATAACTGTTAACAAAACAGGGTGGTGCTTCTACACTAGTGTATTTGTTTTTTGATTTACTCGGCTTTTAGTGTTTATTCCATATCTCAGTTCGTTGTAAAGTCTCACAATTTCCAGTTTCAAATGCTGAACTCTAAAATTATATGAAACATTTTTTAAAGATGTTGTTTTCTCCTGCAGGAAACTGCTGTGGAGAGAAATGTTTTACCTATGGGCCAGCGATATCTTGTACAACTTCAAAGAGGTGAAATTGTTCAAAATGTAAAGTTGTAAATAAAATATAGTTATGTGTGACATTGTCCTCGGCTGTTCTTGTGTGTGTGTGTGTGTGCAGTTTGATATGTGTTCCTTCTTCAAGGACTAGTCAGGCAGACATTCATGGGAACTCTTTTTAATCTTGTGTGGGAAGGATGTGGGGTGGGTTAAAAGAACAAGGGATGAGTAGAAAGCCAGGTTAAAATCCCATAACCTGATTAAGTTGTAAGGTTTCATGTCTTGTTTAAAGATCAATCCATATAAATTACGAGCTTTACAAATAAGTATGTAGAGAAAAAAAACAAGGATGGACAAATTTTTGACTATGCAAATAAATGCATGAAAATAAAGTTATACACGTTTTCCAATTTCCCTGCAAAAAACACATGGGTTTGCTTACCGTTTCTGTGTTTGTCTATACATGAACAAAAAGGTTTGTTACGACACATGCCAACAATACTAAAATGCCGTTTGTCAGAAATGTAGTGGAATACTGCCCCACTGATATTTGTTTCCCGTCGGCCCGTTATGGGGTGACGCTTTAACACTCCTCACAGCGGCGGAGGGATTCAGACCCCCTCGTCTCAAACCGGCTAAACTGATACTTCATCGAAGGTAAGCTTGTCTTTTCATTAATATTTGTTTATTTTGAGTGTGTGCGCTACGTGTTCTACTAGTGGTTCTCGTTTCCAGAAATTTCTCAGTCGCCATCATTAAATGATTCCCGCTTCAGACTATTGATGAGGTAAGGAGAAGTTGTGGTTTTTCTGGTAACTTGACAGTGCAGATTATTTGTGAAAACAACGTGACCGCTTTATCTTGGTTAGTGTACGACAAGCGATACATAATATACCCGAAAAGATATTTTTATGCACTCTTTTTGGGAAGAAACAAGTTTTCGTCCTTAGCCTGCTTGCTTTAGCAGACATGTCCCTTTAAACCGGAGAAATGCCCCCCCATCCACGTTTTTTCCCCACAGGCATCACGGGTCATGTCCTGTTGAAACCAGCTTGCCATAAAGTTATTTGTTAGACTTTCTTTCTTCACCTAAACATAATACACGAAGAGTTCAGATGCAAATGGATCTTAAAATTTTCCTAAAATATTTTTTTTCTCAGGCGCCTGTGTTCAGTTATTTTACTTTAATGGAAAAAGAAAAGGACCTACTCATTTCCATTAAAGGGGAATTACTAAACCTACACTCAGAAGACTGACAAAATGCCATTTAAAGGCTTTTGTGTCTGAACTATTCACATAGCTCAATCTTCCTGTAAACATCCATGAACCCATTTAAAACTGCATTTAATAAATAACATTAGGGTAAATAAAATTTTCACTTAATGTTAGGTTTTCCTAAAAGCCTATTGCTAATAATGGATATTTGGAACAATAGCTGCTGTTTATAATGATACTTTATTTTAGCATTTTGTACAAAATGGCATTTTTGTATGATTTCTTTGATGCTAATTCAGCAGTTCACAGTCTTAGTAAAATCTAAAAATATAGTCAGCTAACAGGAGTTTCTGTGACTAAGAAGTGTAACGTAGTTGTAACAGCAGGGTTGGGGCCATTCATGAATTGAATTGAGAATGAATGGTAAATTCCAATTCACTTGCTGGAATGGAATTGGAA
>JAUCMT010000001.1:18619788-18633384 GCA_032357475.1 Enteromius thamalakanensis
TGGGTTAAATGCAGAGCACAAATTCCTAGTATGGGAAACCATACCTGGCCACTAGTCACGTCCTTTCCTTTCCTAAATAAAAGTGACCTGACTTGACTCTCGTGGCTCATTATATGACAAGCACTGTATTATCAAAGATTAAGTTTGAATGTGCTGAACATTGATTAACACATGCTGAAATAAACTTTTGAAGAAAACTGCCAATGGTCAATAACTTAACACAAAAAGTATTAAATTATATATTTTTTCTTTGTTCTAATATTATGATTATTACACTCACAACCACCTTTGCTCAAACCATAACGCAATTGTTACTCAATATCTATCTATCTATCTATCTATCTATCTAGATAAAAGTCTATTTACTATGAATGTGTATCTGTTAGAAAAAGACTGTGGAAATAACTGATAACAACAGCATCATCTATCAAAAATATAAATTTTTCACACCTCAAGTTATTTTTATATAACATAATCTTATTTACCATAGTCTAATTTTGTCACAATCATGATATGTCAATTCAATCATTATAAAGAGTTTCCCACTGATTTTAGACATTTTTTTTTATATTCCAGTTACTTTTGACATTCTATATATTTTATAAGATATTAAACGACACAGGAAGGAAGGTTATTATTTATAATCAAAGCATCTCAGTCACATCCAGCCCTAAGGTGTGCCTTAATCTTTTGTTTTGTTTACGTGTTGCAAAAACTCAGTTTAAGTATGTGCACAATTAATATACCATAAAATGTGACTCATTTTCCTATTTCCCAATTGCTGAGTAAAGTTAAGCTGCTAAATACTATGTATCACTTTTTTTTCTCAAACGTGTCACTGTGTCACTTCTGCTGATTGGCCAGCTGCGTGTCAATAATGCATATATATAAAGCATATATCACCGCTGTTTTGATGTCACACAGTCTTTCAAACATTTGGCATAAAGGTAAGAGGCAAAGGTAGACTAAATGAACAGCATTTACTTTTATATTCAGTCATTTAGATATTTTTTCTACAATGTGATTTTCACACTTTCTCTATTAGATCAGAACCGAAGTTGTTAAGAACCATGAAATCGTTCCTCATCATTGCTTGTGTCTTTGGACTCTGCTGTGCCGTGCTAGTGAGTATCATTTCCTTTTATTTCCATGCTAATGTGATGTTATATGCAATTTTACCACCACATTGCTCTGCAACGTAATTTATAACAATAGAAATGAAATTATGATTGTGATGAATATTCAAATCAACAAATTAACTTTCCTTTTTAGGCCGAGGATGAAGAACTTCGAGAGAAGCGCTCATCAAGCCGTTCTTCAGAGGTAAATTTGGAATTATAAAATCATTAATGAATACATTTTTGGCTTCATCCTGAATCTGTTGCGCATGTTTGTCTTTATTTTGAAATATGTTTTATGTAGGATCTTTTTTTTAAACAGATATCTGTCATGTTCTACTGGTATTTTTACAGAGACAGCCTGGAGGCTTTTTCAACACATTTCCACGTCCCTATCCCTACCCATACTTCCCCCCTTACCAGCCTCAGCCTCTGCCACAGCCTCTGCCACAGCCTCTGCCTCCAAACAACAATGCTCTCCTCAGTCTCTTGCCATTCATCTTAGCACAGCTGGCATCTCCTGCTCCGGCACCCGCCCCTGCACCGGCCCCAGCCCCAGCCCCTGCTCCGGCCCCTGCACCTGCCCCAGCTCCAGCTCCGGCTCCGGCTCCAGCTCCTGCCCCTGGTGGGCGATAAGAAACAACTGTCTGAGCATGAGTTTGATTGACACTATGCTCTTGCTCTAGGTATTTTAAAACAAATAAACTTTGCATCACTTAATTATGCATTTGTGTTTGTGTTATTCTTTTAAATGCATAGGAAAATGCACAGTATCAGAATTTTAAAGTGTTTTTTATAAAGATATAGCAGCTAAAAAAATTACAATTTTCTTTTTTTTCTGTGTTTTCATTTGTTTTGAGCAAAAAGTAAAGGTCTTCACGGGTCCAAAAATCTGTACCTCAACTCAAAGAGACCCGTAAATGTGCTGGATGGAACTAATGCACAGTGGTGGAAATGGCCAAAAATCACTGGGGGGACTCATTGTTGAGGGGTGTGGGGGATTACATTGGATGACTTGTCGGGAGACTTTATAATCTAAAATTTTATTTATTTAGAACTTATTTAATATTTTCTCAAAACCTTCTTGTATATAAAGACAAGCACCTGCAATTCTGGCCAAATTAAAGATCTGTGTGTTTGTGACTAATGAAAGAATCATTAATGACCCTCGATGTTTGATAAAAAAAGATTGATGAGTTAAATAAAAAAATGATTTCTCAAGAAAAAAACAATAAATGATAATAAATACATAAACAGAATGATTGTGTCTCTAACTGATCTGCTTAGCTAAAACACTTTTATAAATAGTTTACACTTTGCAAAAACGTTTGCAGTTAGTTTTTAATATTACATTATTAAGGACTCAGGAGCACTAGTGCTACTACTACTTTAAAAAAAGAAAAGGAAAAGAAACTTTCTGATCACGATTCAGTTAAACGGTTGATTCCTTTAATAATGAAGCAAGTGACTCTCTTTTTGAATGGGTCATTGAATTGTCAACTCGTTAGATTTGTTCAAAAGCAAAGATTTATTCATAAACGAAATAGCGCTGTGTGTGAGACTAGATTTGCTTTTTAACTTTTGTTGATGAAATAGAGCAAACAACACTTACAGTAATATTAACTTTTGATTAAAAAAATTATAAAATTGTTAAATAAATAGCTCTTCTTGCGATCTCAGAAACTACTATTTAATGAATACAGCTCTCTACCCATTATTAGTTACATCGTCTCTACAATTGGTTTGTTACCATGAATGACAAACACCGCAGTCTTTTCTGCAGATCTGTCCTGTGAGGAGCACAGTGATAGAGAAGCATTTCTTTGCTGCAGGTTTTATGGCAAAAGAAGGAATCGTGCAGTGAAATTATAAACACAGCGCTACGTTAATGTGCAGAACTGGGACAAAGAGTATAGGTGTTTATATACTGGGATCCCATTCGTAGTCTTTTGAATGGATAAAATGAAGAAGTCACTTTATTTTCAAAATAAGCCTAACTATTCGGAAGGAGCTCCTCCTATGGCACCTAGGGGTCATCTTATGAAACTTAAAGGAGGAAAGTCATACAAAGCCAATTTTCCACTAGCTTATATGATTCTTTAGGATCTTAATGGAAAGTTTGTAATATAGTTTTAAATAAATTTCTCAAAGATAGTGTGAAAAACGAGCCATATTCATAGTGAAACTTGCTAATAACACATTATTAGGAAAGGCAATTTGCAAAGATTCATTAAAATACATTATCCTCACTGCTTCTGTAAGTAATGCTGGATCACGAATGAGTCGTTATTCTTCTGCCTTCAGTCTCTCAGATGTCGGGGGTAAATCACTACTGCTATGTTCATTAATGCATTTAAAAACAAAACACCTCCATCTCTTAGGACTCTTGCTTGTCTCTGAGTCTCGGTCGGACGACGGCTCATTTAGGGCGGGTCTGAGGTAAGACACCAGTTCAGTTTGTGTGACACCCTGCTGTCAATCAAATATTGTGGGAGTGGCCTCTGTTGATGTGACGCCACATCGACATGCATTTGAGAATGGCTTGATTTCAGAAGGGGCAACTTATTTATTTATTTATTTTTTTTGTATTTTATTTTAAAGAAGGGGCAACTTATTTTAATTAAATTAAAAGAAAACTACTGGTGGATCTTTGTCATTGTAGGGTGGTTATGTACACACACTCCCAACACACATTTCAGTCCAAACATCCTAACCATTTAAAATATAGACCCGAATTGGCATGTGTTGAACCTTTAAAATTAGGTACATATTGGTTCTATAACATATCATAAAATTGCTTTTTATAATTAACAGACTGCTTTTTTACACTTTCATTTATTTATTTACCTTTTTTGCTTTGAAAGGCTGTCAATCTACTTGTTAATTTTATCATATGCTAACTCCACATATCATCTCATGTATTCTACTCAACAATAACAGAGACACAACAACTGGCATGTCTACCTGCCAGGCTTTCATGGACAACAGTTAATAGCCATATCTGTTCCTATCTGTTGTTCCAAGTAAAATATACATACATAACGTATTTGAATAAATAAATGTATTCATATGGGCAGTTATGAAATTATATATGTTCTCCACAGCACAAGGGACATGATAGACACTCATAAAGACACTAGTTTTTTAAATGAATAATAAATGATCATTTTTGAACAAAATTTTGAATGATTCAGTGCTGCTTGTCTTCATCTTCTGATGTGGTAATGTAACATAGGTTTTGATACTTTTGGTTGATCTCATTTATGCATATGAGCACCTTCCTTTTAATCAAAAAAGATTAAAACAAACACAAATGTATGATTCAGTAATGCAAAGTTTATTTATGTTTTAAGACGAACAAGAGCATCCGTTTTGACTGGTGTCTTATCTCCCACCAGGAGCTGGAGCTGGAGCTGGAGCTGGAGCAGGAGCTGGAGCCGGAGCCGGAGCCGGAGCTGGAGCTGGAGCTGGAGCAGGAGCTGGGGCTGGGGCTGGTGCCGGAGCGGGGGCCGGGGCCGGAGCAGGTTTGTTGCCTGCCAGCTGTGCTAAGATTAATGGCAAGAGGTTGAGGAGGGCATTGTTGTTTGGAGGCAGAGGCTGGTAAGAGGGAAAGTTTGGATAGGGACGAAATGGTCTGTAGCCTCCAGGTCTGTACTTCTGTAGTAATCAGTAGAAGAACATTCATTTCCATTAGTTAACATTTTCATTAAAAAAGAGTCAATTTAAAATAGATTTTTTAAAATGTAGGCAAGCATATGTCAACAAAATTAGAGTGCATTTTATGCATATATATATATATATATATATATATATCAGGATATTTATATATATTTTTAGGATTTAAGATTCTAAGAGAAACTGGTAAAAATATTTTAGGCATTGGCAAAAATGTCATATTTCAAACGGACCTCAGAAGAATGACTTGATGAGCGTTTCTCTCGAAGTTCTTCATCCTGTGCCTGAAAAGAAAGAAATATTATAAAACAAGTTACAAAACAGTGACCATTTACAATTTGTGGTGGTTAAAATGGTAGAATAGAGAATGATACTTACTAGCGTGGCACAACAGAGTCCAAAGACACAGGCAACAACGAAGAAAGATTTCATGGTTCTGTAGAAAAGTAATCTAAACTAAAAGAGAAATATTGCTCTTGTGTAAATCGAACTGGAAAACAAAATATTTGACAAATGACCAAAAATAATTCATTCTAATTTGAATTCTTACCTTTATGCCGAATGTATAAGAGACTCTTTCAGGTGTGACATCAATACAGCAGCAATATATGCTATATATATACATTAACAACATGCAGCTGGCCAATCAGACGTCGCACAGTGACATGTTTGAAAAATGTAGTATGTACATTTAGTATGTAGCAAGTTCAACTTTACTCAACAATTAGGAAATAGGTAATTAAGTCACATGGTTGTCTCTCTTATGGTACAGTAATTGTAAAGATACTTAAATTGAATTTATGCAACTCACAAACAAAACAAAGCACACCTTAGGGCTGGATGTGACTGGGATTATAATGATTATTATTCATTTTTGTTATTATATCTGTCAAATATTTCCATATATATCATATATATATATATATATATATATTCTATATTTTCACATTTCCATATGTTCTTACTGCCTTTCTGGGCCTGGGAATATTTCAGTTCCATTGCTGTCTATGCAGGGTCAGAAAGATCTTGTATTATATCAAAAAAATAAATGGAGGTCTTATGGTGTTTGGGACAACATGAGTGTGAGTAATTAATAACAAAATGATTAAAACTATACTTTTAAAGTATGCAGTGTGAGTCCATGAGTTATATGTAATAAAAATGCATTTTGAAAATGCATTTATCCAAACGAACATTTAACATAATTTTATATTGAATTATTTAGTACGTCTAGTTCATTTCTTAAAGTATGGAAATTTGACCCTTTATTGGAGCTCTGTATTAGGGCACCTACTAAAATGAAGTTCACTTGTATTTGAGATGTATCAGGTGACATTTTATGTAGCTACTGCATTTCTGTATTTTTTACTTTGTTGTTAGGAACAGAAAGATAAGTAGACCGATTGTCTTGCAGTAAATCCATGATTATCAGAGCTAATCCTCTGTAGCAATGTGTTCAGGAAGTTTTTAAAGATGTTCCTTGGATGTCATAATTGCCCAAACTGACAGTGAGCTTTCGAGGATTTGGGGGATTTTTAGGATTACGACATGACTAAATATTGTCCTTATAGATTAAGGTTTGTACAATGAGTGAAATAAATCTCAGTGTATTCACATTTCCTTCAGGACACCAAGAAGAGTGTGTTGCAGAGCTGTAAGTATGGATAAATATACACTTCACTATTTTTTCTACCTTATCTTTATTGACTTCATTGACTTCAAGTGTAGGAAAGGCTGAGGATAGATGTCAGACTTTTTACTCCAGTGAATGTTTCTTAGTTTTGGTTATGTTTTGAAAATATGTAAAAAAAAAAAAATGTCTAAACAAACAACAATCAACTTAATATTTTATCTCTTAAAATTAACAAAGTTGTCACTGTGGAAGTTCAACCAGAAAACACATTATTATTTTTTTTATCATTTAAAACAATGTTTCTTGCAATCTTTATAACTATGGTATTCTGCTCCAGCCTGACATGAAATGTGAAAGATATTCTTGTTTTCATTATTCACTCAGTGTACTTTAAAATATAGTGTTTTTATGATTCGCACTACAGACATTAGAAGAATAACATTGTGGAATTTAAGTTTGAGATTGAAATAACAACAACAAAGATTTAATTTGATTAAAAATTGTTCATTTCTATTTTAAGCCTTTTTAAACGTTACTCTTTTCAATTGCTCAAGAGTGACTCCTTGTGGCGAACTATAGTACTTGCATGAGAACAAGTTGCAATCTTTAAATCTTGTTCGTCTTATCTTATGAGTGTGTACTTAAAATGCTTGAATATAAATATTACTGAATTGCTATTAATAATGAGCTTACTGTTTAGATTTTTTTTTAAAAATAAGGTTAAAAACGTACCACCTCAAAATGAACAGCCTCATCTTACTGACCATGCTGTGGCTCATTCCCTCTGGAGCTGTAAGTTAACTTTTTTTTGAGAGATGCTCTTCTACTTTTATAGTAGTTTGTATCATGCCTTAAAATGCAGATGTGACATAACTAAGCAGCCCAGCTCATTTAAGCCTTTAAAGCTGAATCAAACTACTTTGTATGATACTTTATTAAGTCAAAATGATTTACACAGCTTTGTCGCCACCATAAACCCTGGAGCTCCTCTGGCAGTGATGAGGTAAACTCAAAGCGCTCCAAATTAAAACAAACTTTTTTTGCATAATTTTTCAAAAATTGTGCATTTTCTCAAATGAATCCCTACAATGTGTCCCTGTCTATAATATCTCTAGAGAATCTATGGGTCCTATTTTCCTGAAGGTCACTACAACCATGTAAGGCCTGGACCTCTGTTCCCCTTTCTATGGTTCCTTGTGCCTCGTCCAGAGCCGGCCCCAGCCCCAGCCCCGGCCCCAGCCCCGGCTCCGTCCCCTGCTCTGACTCCGGCCCCAGCACCCACGGCCTCACCCAAACCCCCAGTCATCAGCACCACTGTCCGAGGAGATGGCTGACCTGTCGTTTAGTAGCTGGTCAATGACCAACTGATTTAGTATCTTTGATATTTCAATAAACATAATGAATCAAGCATATTTAATGCTTTTGTTGTTATTAAGAAACAATGAAAACAACTTTTATTTTTAACATTTATCTAGCAAGTTGGTAAACCCTGCGTTAGAGAAATGCGTATTCAATACAATTATTAGCATTGCAGGTTACCCCCTTTTTTTAGTATCCAACAACTTGCTGCCCAAGCTATGTGATGTGAAAATAATTTCTGAATGAACGTTCAGTCGTTACAGATTATACCTTAGCAGTGTTGCTTAATGTAATGGTCAATGCATGCAACTCTAAGGCACTAGGTGTGGTGCAAGTGTCAACAGACCAAGAGGTGGGTATGTAATTTTGAGATTGCTTAGGGTGGGACAGAATGAGTCACTACACACTTATTAAACACAGTCTGTCTTAGGGAGGAAATGTCTTCCGATGAATCTTAGCAGTGATAGCATCACAGATACGTACAGTCTATGCACTCTGAATTTTTTTTTCAGTCTTGCTGTTTGCATATCCAGTCATGTTTGAGGAATTCTTGGCTGTTTCGTTAAAACGGTTGTCTGTCTGCATTCCTATTTGGTCTGAACCCAACTTAATAATAACAGTTATCTCACCACAATGTGAAATTAGTATAGTTTCAACTATGGGAATGACAGAATTATACTATCATTAACTGAACCAAAGTGCCTTTCAGAAGCTAAGTGTGGTTTTGCTTTAATCAACACTAGAAGGGCGAAATCAGTGAGATGCAACCTCAAATGAGACAAAGGATTCTGGTGTGGGTGAACACAACCTGGTGATTTATTGACAAACCAGATTTCTTCATTGTATGATACACGCTTTCACGCATCTAAAACACATACACTGTGAGAATAAATAAACTTACGACATTGACTCTAATGAACGCACATCATTTTTTACGATCAAATGAATGTTTTAGTCATCGACTTTTAGTACTATAAATCTCAACCAACACATCAACTCTGGGTCTGTTGAATGTTTCAAAATGGGTTAATTTGATGATTCATCAGACGCTAAGTGTTCTCTGGATTGTACAATTAAATTATGAGGTTTTATATAGTCTGAGGTCAGAGCCTATTTGTCATGTTTTCTTCAGAGCTGATTGGTTGCTTGAGGAAAGGACACTGTTTAAGTACACCCTTCTTCATTGACTATTTTCTGTTGAGTTCAAAGGATTTTAAAGTGAGTCTTTGGCTTTTTTTCTGTCATGCAATATTAGCTATTAATTTAATATTTTTCTATGCTCTACTGTGCATGTATTTATTATGTGTGTATCCTTAGGGATGACACAAACGAGGCTTCTAGTGTTGCTCGCATGTTTTCTAGCTCGAACATCTGGAGTTCCGGTGAGTCCCTGATGCTCATCCAAGTTGTTTAGAAATATTTCAGGTTACGTTATAGAAATCATACTTCATTCATGCTAATAAATGAATTTTTATGACTTCTTTGTGTGAACTCAATACTACGTTACCAATCTGAGGTGCAGCAAGTAGTAATATTTTATAATTTACAATACTAAATGCATTATTTGAAAGCCACCTTTCACTGATTGTAGAACTTAGATACTGTTCATTTCTAATCGCTCTTTTCATAGATCTCTCCGAATGCTGGTTTGATGGAATCAGTCCCGGTGGGAGATATGCCAGGGCAGGGACAGGTAAAGTCCTCACCACCTGGATCTAAGGTATTTGCCCAACATGTGGCACAACAGTTTCAGTCTGAACCTACCAGAATGCTCTCTAGTCCTCAGCCACATCTGCACACTCTGACCAATCCATGGGCATCTCAAACCAACCCCAATACTGGTCTCAGCCAGCTTCCCGTACACTTCCAATACTTACCCTATCCTCAAGCCCAGCAACCCCAGGTAAGACATTTTTGTGAATTCACTTTACTATATAAATTATTTACTGAAATGTAACACGTTTTTATGATAAATAAAGCACAATGTTGTAATTTTACTGTATTTTTCAGTTTTTCTATTATCCAGTTCTTGGCTCACAATCAAGGAACCCACTGGTAAGAGTGTTTCCATCCTTCATTCAGTGTACAATATCAGAAATATGTGTGGTTTTGTTTGTAGTGAGCAGGAAAAACGCCACAGGAAGAGCCGACAGACTGTCTGGGTTCAGCAGGTTTATTCTGATTTGAGGTCCAAGTCCAAACTTAATTAAGTTTAGCTATGTAACCCTCAAGCAAGCCTTTGTGTTTTAAACTGTTTGGTAAACGATCAGAAATGCTGTATTTCGCTGGAGGAAGTCTTCTTTTCTGTCTTCTGTGTGTCAGATCACAAGTGTTTTGATTTATTGAGGAAAACCCGCTGCACTCGATGTGTCCGAACAAAGAGAGTTTACGTAACACGTTGGCTCACAATGTGTGCACACTAATAAAATCTCTGCCAGCAATTTAGCAGCTCAGCATATTTGACACTTAACAATTCCAAGAGGAGTCACTCAGTTCATTCAGCCTTTTCATTGAATATCATCTGCCCCAAAATGCACTTATTTTTGCGTCTTTCTTTTCGAGTTTCTGCACACTTACCAATCGTCTAATTCGTAACTTAACACGACTTCTCTCATGCCCCTTTCCATCATCAGTTCTCTTATGGAGTGCCTGCTTTCCGGCACGCAACATCCCAACAATATCCCGCTAATGCAGTTCCTGCTTCTCAGCCATTAATGACACAAAACAAACAAAACAAGCCTCTAAACCAGCCTCAGCAACAACAGGTATCAACACTAACTTTCTGGACTCAAGCAGCTCTAGCTTTTTAAAAAATAGTATAATACATCATGTGTTTTTCCACAGGTTCATCAGTTTCTTTACATGGTTCCACAGATTCAACAGCGAATGGTAAATGAATCAATTTAAATTGCTTTCAAGTGGAATATTTATTCTCTAAGTATGTTTTATTCGGGTGTAAATCTTTATGTTAATGTATTTTACAGGCTGGACCATATGGTGGATTGAGCTCTGAGGAACTTCAGGTAAAATTAGACACCAGTGAAGTCTTAGGACACTAGTGAAGATGCTTCTTTTAGCATTATTCTGATGATATTATATTATATTATTATATAGTATTTGGTTTGTCCCCATTTTTCTGAATTCATGTCACGTATTAGCTTATTTAATTAGTGATCTAAAAAAAAGACTTACATCATAACATCATATAACTTCTTCTTATCTTATTTTTTTATGTATTTATTGGAATTAAAAGCCTTAGAGTATCTAATTAATCTCTAGGTATGCTAATCTTTAATTTTGTTACACACAGAATATGGGACGTATGCACATGCCTGCATTTAGAGGCAATATTTTTCCTTTAGCTGGACCGCAACCTGTCGTACCTATTAACCCTTTAAGACCAACCAATACCTTCAACCCCAGCACCTTTCCGGCCCCTTCTGAAGTTCAGCTGCCCAGCATTGTAGCCGTCCCAGCCGGTGGGGATGCCACATCTGCGACTGGAGGGACCCATCCAAATAATGGAGCACTGCCTGGTAGGATTGCTAGTGTGCAGGACCGTGAGCGAGTGCCGTGTGACCCTGTCCTACCTGCTGAAGACCCCTTAACCAAAATTGGACCTTTGGATTCAAATCATGGGTCTTTCATTTCTGCAGAGGTGGCCACTGTGCAGCCTGATTCCCATCACGGTGATGCCACATTCCCAACATCATAAAACAAAGACGCTCTCGTGATACTGTCAACACTAATGCTGATATGTACCCCTAAGACAAATATTTGCTGAAAACATGCAACTTATATCATGCTAATGCTTTCCAAATAGGGTTAAGGCAGCATATTGGAAGCTTTGAAATATTCAAAACAGCAGACATGGTACTTTTCATGTTCAGTTTTTTTTTAGTTTGTTTGTTTGCTGCTGTTTCTTTATTTTTTATTCCACGCACAACTAAAGTTTTGACTTTGTGGGGATCAGTCTAAATGTTAAAAGATTTTGTTTAAAACTATTTCTGCCTTTTGTACTATGTGTGTGGGCCTCAACATATATTTCTGACATGTAATTAAATACTAAGTTAATTACAGCCTGGGGCTCCTTCTGTGTTGCATACAGTATAACTGTCATCAGGTGTCAGTGGTGTTAATAGCACTGGAAAAATGTGCACACTTAAAACTTAACTCAGGGAAAAACAAGCTGAGTGAATAAAAAGCATAGAATTACAGTTTAGACCATTTCTGATTATTAATACTAATAAAATAACAGAATCGCATATATATAAAGGATTAAGGAAACCATCTTCTATTAAGTTACATTAAATAAAATGAAAGCATTTTAATATGTGTATTATTACATTTTATTAAATATGGAGGCATATTGAATGCCGAAGGTATCTGAAAATACAAATTATGACAAGATTAATCTGAATAAATGAAGTTCAAACAATAAGTTCCAAACTAAGTTTAAACAATACATAAAAAAAGCAACTTTGTAAATCTTTATCTTCATATAAAAGGCAACAAAGGCAAATTATTGACTTTGACTGATGTGTCCCAAAAATGAAAAATCCATATTAAAACACAAAGATACAGGGTACTGTATATTTCTTTTTACACACTATTGCAAGAACCATATATATATATTATAAAATAATTTAAATATTGCTTAGATATGGTGGTATTGTTTTGGTGTTATAAATTTAATATATATTATATATTATTTATGAATTCTCAGTCAGGCAGAAGGTTTTTACAGCTTAGACAAGTGAGAACAGTGCTATCACATATTATGATTTCATCACCTGTGCCATAAATGTATTTTTTGATTGCTTTTGATTTATTTGTACTATACTGTCACATACCTTTAATGTATCTTGCCAAATTGTAATATAATTACAAGCACAGCCAAAGTTTTGCTTCGAGATAAGAAAATGTCTTCTTGCTTTGAACGCACATTTTTTGTTCTCTATAAAGAAACTTGGCTGGTCACCAAAGCCAATGAGATGCTGATGTTATAGGCCATTTGTTTTCAAAATGAATATAAGGGGTCGATCTAGTGAGCAGTATCACAAAATCTTCCTCAACAGTCCTGATCAAGCTCTTAAACAAAGGTAAGGTACTATTATATTAACCAATGTTCATCAGTTACTTTGCTGTTTGGAGTTGAAGGTCTAGAACCTGTTGTAGATTATTACGTATACTGAAGATGCTGAACATCTTCTTTCACAAAACTGTAAATTTTACGTTTCAGAAATTATCATTCAACATGAAAACCCTCTTTTTGCTGGCATTTGTCATTGGAGTGGCCTACTGCGCTCCGGTACGTCATCTACAGTATTTGGCTGTTAAATATTTTTTCATTAAACAGCTATGACAAGAGAATGTGTGATGCATTGTTTTTTGACCCACAGCAAATGATGTATTATGAGGTAGAGTACAAACCTGCCCTGTCTCCACAGGTTAGTTTGGTCCAAACATAAAATAAATACATATCTCTTCTTTAAAATGACAGCCTAAATAAAAGGATCCCTTCCATATGGTAATAAATAGTTAATGTGTATAATATATGTCAGTTTGTATTATATAATAAGTGTGTTTAATGATCTCCAGGCTCTTCCTGTGGCCGCTGGTGCAGCTAGACCTTCAGAACTCGAAATTGTAAGCAAAGTCTTGAAACAGCTAATTAATTAATTGATTTATTTCAACGGATTAATTTTAAATTTAATTTAATTTAATTTAATTTAACTTAATTTAATTTAATTTAATTTAATTTAATTTAATTTAATTTAATTTAATTTAATTTAATTTAATTTAATTTAA
>JAUCMT010000001.1:18633484-18648155 GCA_032357475.1 Enteromius thamalakanensis
TAATTTAATTTAATTTAATTTAATTTAATTTAATTTAATTTAATTTAATTTAATTTAATTTAATTTAATTTTTTATTTTTTATTTTTTTTTTTTATTTATTTATTTTTTTTTTTCAGCTCTTGGCAGCTCAGCAGGCTGCAGCTGGCGTTCCTGTAAGTTTCAAACGGTTTTAATTTCTTTTCACATAGTATTCATTATCACCTACTAGTTTAGCATGCAATCAGTCCTCATTTTATCTTGTTCTCCACAGGCTCAACCTGTCCGTGGCTTCATTAAGCATGAGATTCCCCAGCCCGCAGGCAGAGAAAGCATTGAAGTTGTATGTGCTTCCACCTTTTTTAATTTGTATACTTTGCACAGTGTGAATCTCCAATACGATGCCCCCATTTCTTCCCAATTATATAGAAGTCTATTCATTTTCTTCTGTTTTCTAGCTGTACCCGTTCGACTTTTCTCAAACCGGTCCGGCTGCCCCGGCTGTTCCTGCTGTTCCTGCTGTTCCCGCTGTTCCCGCTGTTCCCGCTGTTCCCGTCATTCCTGCTGTTCCTGCTGCCCCAGTACAATTCAAATTGGACATTTGTGATTATAATTTCAAATATAAGTGGCTATTTCTAATTTTTTAAAAATATTTTTAGGCCCCTGTTCCAAAGGACGATGATGATGAGGATAATGATGACTAAACCAGACCAGGTCCATCATTTTTTTTTTTAAAGTTCAACTTTGTTAATATAACTTCATATACTTTGATGTTTTTAAATAGAGAAACACCCAAAGCTGTAAAAAAAATATTTTGCTAATAAATGCAAGATTACTGAAGTGGATTTTACAAAAAAAACACTACTTTCCATCCTTTAATCAGTGTGTTGTTGCCTTTCTTTGTAATCATTATTACTGAGTATTTCTGAGTAAAAACTGTGTCATATGTTACAGCTTGAAGTATACATTAGAAACCTTTCTAGACAATGCAACACTAAAGCCTTCTTTTTTTTCTTCTCTCACCGATGAACAGATAAGCTGACCACCAATTCCTGAATGACGACGAAGCTGCTTGTAGTTTTTAGCAAAATTGACTGCATAAATACTTTCCTGCATTAGAAATAATGCACATCAATCACATGCTTCTTTCTCAGTCGCTTGATGCATGAGAGCCATAAAAATCAATGCTTTTTTTGCTACCATGTTTTTAAGTTTTGATTTATAATAAACCGTTCAATCAAGTCCTTGCTTCCCTGTGTGTGTTATTGTGCTGTTATGATTATTATTGTACAGTTACATGCTGTTGATACAAATAACAATTCCTACTTTGGCTGATAGTAAGTATCATCCCAAAAAAAATGCTCTTCCAAACCTGATATTGTTGTTTTTTTTAGTTGCAATTAAACACAAGTTCATACACTAAAAAAACAAACTCAGTTCCTATTTTTGATAGCACTGACGTTTTGTACCTTTAAAATATAGCTTCAGAAACACAGGCTGGTGATATCAGCACTTCCCTCGACTATCATCATTATAATAATAGTTGACAGACAGGCAGACAATGTCTGACTACAGGTCATTTTCTCAATAACCATCTTTCTGTATCTGTGAGGTCATGATAAAGTCTAGCTTGAGAGGGATTGGCTAAGGGCTAATCCAGAGACCAAATAAAAGCATGAAAACTCTCAGAGCTAGTGACTACCTGCAGCCAAGGTGAAAAAGCTGGTTGACCCTTTGTGTACACTGTAAGTGGCTCTGTTTCTATGTTTTCACTCATCACTCCTTCATTGGTTTCAACAGTCTTAGCTCACGTCTTTGTTTGTGTAAGGTCGGTGAATCTATAAACATGTGGACATCTCTCCTGTGTCTTCTTCTGGCTGGTGCAGTATCTGCAGCACCAGTAAGTATACAGTAAATCTTTTTGAATGTCTTTGTAGATCTCAAGGCTTGTTTTCTGTCTCTGTGTCGCCCTGCTGTTTAAACTGATCCTTTTTTTTCCATGCGTGTTTATATCTCTCTCTAGCTTTCACCGTTTTTCAATTATCTCCCTCATTATGGAAACCCGAAGCAGGTGGGGTTAACCACACATGAACATTCTTGACTTTTCTGTATCTGTAAATAGCTTAAAAGTCTTTGGAATATTTTGCTTTAACCATAATCAACACATTGCACTCAGTTTCATGATGGAAATAGCTCTGTAATATCACACTGTGTGATGACATATGTTTATATGATTTATAGCTTTAACTGACTGTCCTGGGGTTGTTACAGAACATGTATTGAACATTCTAATTATGACCAACGTAAACATGTTCTTTTTAGGCATCCACTAAAGTGAATTTTAACTCCTTTCATTTGTATTTAAGGCAAATAATGGTGGCTTCCAGGGAATACCATCGCAGCCACATCCTGGTTTGAACGCTCCAATCAGCATGGAAATTGTATGAGCTCTATATTTTTTATTTGTTATTTACTTAAATATAACAATTCAAAGTGGTACCAGGATACCTTGTAAAACAGCTATTTCAGTAGAATACTAGTAGATACTATTATAGTGTGTGTATATATATATATATATATATATATATATATATAAAGTTTAGTTTAAGTTTCAGTAATTTTGATGTATTTTTGTATTAGGAAAATATATATATATATGTTTCATTAAGTATTTATTTGAGCTTTAATTCAGTTAGGCTCTTATAGTGTATAAGAAATGATGAACAGATTGAATGAAAATAAATGTTGCCTTGGCAATATTCTTAAATATTTAATTTTATTTCAAACAAATAATAGTTTTCTTCATTAAATATGTAATTTTGGAATCTGAAGTATTCATTTTTACTTGACCTAACCCTAAAATTACTTTTTTAGGTTAGCAGGTCTATGTAATCTAAAATATTCAGGTTTATTCAGCCATTTAAAATCAAAGTGGATTTTAATGTAATAATTTAATAAATTTATACTCATTATTTATTTATTTTTTTTTTAAGGTGAAAGCACACATTAAGCATATTACCTTAAAAAAAAGTGCACTGTATTGTTTTTTATTACAATAGTATAGCTGATCTGACCCATAAAAATACTTTTATTAGGTTATATAACTTATTTATATACATATACAATTTATTTACATTTCCGTAAAGATGATATATCTTTATATATGGTATAACATATGAGGAATATTTGTGGCCCTGGCTTTGAAAACTCAACTTAAAGACTAAAATAGTCATTTAAATCAAACTTTGATGCTTGTTCTCATAATTAGATTTTGGCACTAGGCCTATAGCCTCCTTGGATTTCACAGGCGGCCACATTTTAGACTAACTAAAACATCAACAAATTACAGTGTGTGTGTGTGTGTTATTAGCATTACTTTTTTATTTATTTACATTTTTCTCAAACAGATTTTTCCTCCGCGATTCCCTGCTTCTCCAGTAGGAGGAGCAGCTGGCACATCGGTGAGTCAGTCAAGTTTTTCTCTCGGCAAGCTTTCCTCGCCAAACATTCGTCATCTTTTTTGAATAACCTCAGCTCAATCAATATATGCAACGCGTGTATTCGAAAAGAACAGAACGCGATTATCACAATTACTGACGCTTTGGCATCTCTCTCTGTTCTCAGTCATTCCCTACACAAGCGTTCATCAAGTACTCTCTCCCTAAAGTTCCCGGCAGAAAAAGCGTGGAAATCGTGAGTGAACAGGCAAATTCATCAATCACATGAGTCGTTTAAGTACAGCTGAGTGCTGCTTTAGCCTCTGCTAATGTCTCATTATATTACAGAGATAAATAGCCTAATTCTGTGAAGCAATAAAATAACTGGTGCTTTGTTTTTCTCCTTAAGTTTTACCCCTACGACTTCAGTCAGCGTCAGGTAACACCAGTTTTTCTGCCACTGTATTTTCTGCTATTTTATTTACAGCCAAGTTTTACAGTGTAGATGTTGTTTTGATTTCAGGATCAACCCAATGTTCCCCTGATACCTCAAATTCCAAATGTAAATTCTTTACATTTTGACATTATTATTGACAACAGACATTTGTGGATGTTTGTTTGAATGCAATCTGTTATTTGTTTGTGAATATACAGATCTTCCCCTTCGATTTTATGCCACAGACAGTTCCTCAGCAGCCACCTGTGGTGAGACAATTACGCTTTCACTCTCTTTGGTTTCGTAATCACTTGCACTGTTATTGGAATTCGCTAACAGACTGAATCTTGAATCATGGTGAGCTTTTATTGCAATTTCACACAGAACCCACCATTCCAGGATGGTCCTCCACAAACCCAGGAGCCTCTGCAGAAAACCCAGCCCGAGCAGCAGGCTCAGACAGGACAGGTGTGTGTGTGTGTGTGTGTATGTGAAGAGGGGGTTTGAATGAATAGCTAAAAACACAACCCTCAGCAAAGCTCTGATTTGACAACATAATTACTCCTTCAGTCCTGCATTTACCCAGGATGTGTTTAACCAAAATGAGAACTTGCGAATGTCAGCAGCAGTTTTGCAGAAACAGCAGATTATGCATGCCACACACTTGTTAATTATCATACCTTTTTTTTAGGTGTCTAACAAGCCATGAAGACCGGTGAGATACTGCTTTGATTAATCAATCCTTTTGAATTGCAACACAATATTGTTTTCAGCATGCTTAAAATCACTCTTGCTTGTTTAACATATCATTTCTTATGCCCACAGGCACATCTTTGAAGCTGAGTGAGACAAAAAGTCCTTTTTTGTCTAATGCTATTTAGAATTAGAACATACTTTTTTTCTGGAATAATAATTTAAAATGAGCTGATGTTTTTAACATGAAAAAGATGATTTATCCACATGTATAACAACATTTTTTTTAATTGCATGGTATACTGTTTTATCCTGATGTGAAATAATTATACCTTCACTGAATATCAAACAAATTTTTAATGAATATTTTCTCATGTAAGCTTTTTGTGAGTAGTGTTTTCAGTAATAAAGTTGATTAAACAAACGTTTTTAACATTTTATGTTACATTTTTATTCTAGTGCCAGCTGTTACAAAACAGGAGATGCGGGTTTTAAGGCAATTCAAATATGCAGAACATATTTACATTTACATTACATTTAGTCATTTAGCAGATGCTTTTATCCAAAGAAACTTACAAGTGAGAACAATAAGCACGATAAAAAAGCCAAGATACACAACTCTAATAACAAGTCTCAGTACATGAAAGTTAAAATATATATATATATATATAATACATAGAATGAAGAATAGAACATGTTAAGTGTTAGATTTCTTTTTTTTGGCTTTTTTGTTAATTGTATAATCAAAAAATAAAAAACTTTTTCAAAGTTTCAAAAGATTTTTTTGCGAGGTTAGAGTGATTTACTATACACCTTCACTTTGAACATTCTGCAGTATAAAAACATGACACAGCACGATCAAGATCATTGAACTTATGATCGCTAAAACTTCAGTCGAGAAAGACTTTGTTAGGCCATGTTCAGCTTGAAGATGTGTGTATATTAAATAAGAGAATGTTTTAATATGCTCCTACAAATTAAATTCAGAGAAAGAATTCTAATAGTCTCTTTACATGCATAGAGAAATAAACACAAGCACTAACTAAATAGATCTACAGTACGTTAGAAATCAGTCCTTTTCTTATAGTCCTATTCAAATATGAAGTAACAGCCAATTTGTTTAATTTATGACATTTGCTCATTCTCAGCTCTAAGAGTATTTCTGTTATAGTCAATACAACATATGTGTTTATCTATTAACTGAATATTCCAGTAAAATCATATGACCTTTGATACAATCATTTTGTTACCTTATATACAGGACTGTGTTTAGTTTGGTTCAGTGATGATGTTATTTTTTTTAAATGTTTCGTTTACCATTTTTCCCTCTGCAGAGTACAGGGTTTTATTTTGTGAGAATATATAGTATGATCGTTGGAGTGAAGAATGGTATATAAGTAAATTAACATGTAACATTGATTGTAGAATTTATAAAGCATTTATTGTAGAAAAATATTTTACCACTGAATACTGAGGCAAGATATTGGTAGGATAAGATATGCATATGTACGTTTAATTCATTAAAAATAGAAAAAGAATTAATGAAAAAAGACTGACCTTAAAGTTTGTGAATCAATAAAAGGTTAAAAATGTAAAATTACAGTTGAAAAATAGTTTCATACACAATGAAACCTGATGTATTTTGTCGAAAACTAACAGGTAGCAAGAGTATATGTACTCTTTTTCCTGAATCTTTTAAGCTCTGCAGATGGATATCTATAAACATGTTGTGTACACATTTTGTCAAAATGGAAGACTGAATGTGTATCCCTTGAGCATAAGGCATATCCATCCTTGTAATGCTCCCAACCATAGAGTAAGGGAAAAAACTCAGACAGCATCAGCACTAAAAAAGCTGTCAGTGCGGTCACAACAATGAGGAGCCAAAAGATTTATCCCTACTGTATCTGCAAGAAATGATAGATTTAGTCTGTAATTAAGAACTCAGAAGAATGCGTAATATGAGATTGATTGTAAAGATCTGTTTTAATTAGATCAATCAGTTTGGCAGGCGCCCACAAGTCCCACTCTCAAATGAAAAGGGGCCTCTTGAAAGTCATATATATCCAAATTTCACCAGACAGACAACCCTCCTGTCTGAAGGATCGGGTAGATCATTTCATTTTTTCGTCTGTCTGTTTGAAGAACTGTGCACCAAGCAGAATTTTACAGTGTATAATTATACATAATAGGTCATTAACAGTTGTAATTCCAACCTTGTTTTAGGAATAAAGGCAAAAAATAGATTTTCCTCTTTTCTGAGAGATGATTGGCTTGTTTCTGGATCTGCTGAGTATATATAGCAGCCTTGTTCAGTAGAAATGCATTCAGCTTTAAAATCCAAGAAGCCAACCAGTTGTCCTTGTGATTTCCAAAAGAGGTAAGCTTTTACCATTTCTAGTTTTAACTCTTAAAACTGAGGTTTAGAAAGGAATTAAGATTTTTGAAGCAATGCCATAAAAGAACCATTCCTGGGATCTCAGAAGAACCTTTAGGAGAACAATTCTTAAATTCTTAATATAAAGAGCATTTCAATAAATGTAGAATGGAACGGTTCCACTGATGTTAAATGTTCTTAATGGAACCATAAATGCCAATAAAGAACCTTTCTTTTTATATAGAATGTGCTGACAAATTTTGTATGTTTTTCTTTTTGGATCATAAGAGCAAATATGAAAGCTCTGGCATTCTTGATGTGTTTGCTGGGCTCCTCACTAGCCGCACCTGTAAGTTTTTTGTTTTTTTTAGTTCAAGACAGCATAATAAAGTCTATGTTTTACACATTTTTGACATCTTCCTCTTGCTTTGCACTTTTTAGGCCCCTGACAGTGGCAGCAATGAGGTAAGACCTCTGTGAGTCGATGACCATGGATGTTAATGTATATCCTAATATTTTGCATAATGCTTGTTATCTTTTCTTTCCTGCAGCAGGCAGTTATAAATCATGCTAACACAGCTCTGCAGTTGATGGAACTCTATAGAATGCTAGGACATCTGCAGCAACAGGTCAGTTTGAGGCCTAGACAGACCTACAGCAGAGGTGTTTAAAAATGCTAACAACATTTAAATAATGTTTTTACAGGGTTTTGGTGCTGCTCCTCCTGGTGCTCAACTGCCTGTATGTTAGAATTTTTATTACTTAAGGTCATTTGAAGACTTGTGTGAACATGCCTCAGAAGTGTTTCATAGAACTAATGAAATGGTGTGTTCTTCACAGGCTGTGCCTGTAGCTCCTGCAGCTCCTGCAGCACCCGCGCCTGTTAACGTAAATATATCTATATACACTTTTTGAGGAGAAACAATTTCCTTTTAAAAACATTTTTGAAAATATGTTTTCTTTTTACAGACCCAGCCTCAAGTTTCACCTCAAGCACCACAGCAGGTTAGCATTATGCTAGTGCTATTTTGGGTCGATGTCAGTCATGGCAGGTTATATTATGTTTTACCAATAGATTGAGTCATTTTGTTTAAATCATTTCTGTGCACACAATATACATTATACATTGCTGTTTAGTTTTGTTTAGCATTGTAGCTTTTAGCATGGTTTTGCTTCTAATCTATTTGCAAAAACTGGTAATACACTCTTAAAAATAACGGTTTGGTGATTCCATGAAGAACTCTTAGTAGCCATGGAACCTTTCCATTCTAAAAAAGGTGCAAAAAAGTTCTTCAGACTACAATATTGACTGAAAAGTTCTTTGGAGAACGCAAAATGCTTTTACTTTGCTATTTGCATTGCTACAAACCTTTAGTTTTGACAATATACTTGAGATACTGTATGCACAGTATGTTACATTGACACTGATCTTTACATTTTGTTTTCCAGGGCTTTTTTTTCAACCCCGCTATTTTCGCACCCACGGGAGATGGATCAGATGAGGAAGAAGCTGTAGGTTATTTAATCTGATCCAAATCGTATCACGCATTTTTCAATATTCTGCCTTTTTTGAGTTCTATCACGCTTTTCTATGTACCATAGCCACAGTTTCGTGGGTTTTACCCTCCCTACGGCTACCAGCCTGCCCAGCCAGCTGCTCCATTGAACTCGGATGAGGCCGAAGGAGCAGAAGAAGCAGAGGGTGCAGAAGCAGCTGAGGCTGCAGCCGAACCTGAACCTGTTGGAACCGCTGCAACTGTTGATGCCACTGCTGTAAACGAGATCGCCCCCGTGGATGTTGCTGTAGAGGTTGCTGTTGAACCTGTCATTCCGTCTCTCATCCCGGAGGTACCGGCAGTGGCTGTGGAAATCGACACCACTTTGGTGGTGCCTGATGCTGCTGCTGCAGAACAGGTGCTGGTGGCTGATGCTCCTGATGCTGCTCTGCCAGTGCAGTGAGTGAGATGATCACAAGCCCCGCCCCCAAGATTCTAACCATCCAGTCACATTGCTGACATTAAGAACACACCTCTATGGTCTGAGCATTGTAGCACAGGGACTTGGCGAGACAGAGGGGGTGTCTAACTGGCTTGCTAGAACAAAGTGTGGCACATTCCTGTTGTGTTGTGTGTGAAAATGTTTCCTGACAGATGACAATTTTTATTAACCTCATTGTAAGAATTGAGCCGATGTTGCTGAAGACAGTGTTACTTGTTAATTGTCTTCACTTTCAGTTTCTTAAAATAAAATGCCTTTTGTCTTACTGCAGTTCTTTAGTCAACTGAAATGTAATTATGTAACACTTTGGAAATAATAAAAATTGACAAAACATAGTTTTGTGTGAAGAAACCAGTTATTAAAGGCACACACACACATTGCAAAAACAAATCTACTTGTATCCCCTCACCCCTCACACAAAACTTTACATTTGATTTTCTAAAAAGGTAATTCTGCATAGTTTATAAGCTTATTTCCTCAAGGGAACTTAAAAAAAAAAGATTTACTGGTGATACTACACCTGTGGGGATATGTTCCTCCTAACATAGGGAATACTAGGACCACACATAAACGTTTTTTTATACTGTATATAAACAAACGTATTTATACTGTAAATGTGCAAACGGTATAGTCTATTGCACTACACCAACCATACACTTAAATCTACCTCTTACAGGAAACTGCATTTTTAGATTTTCCAACAAACTTGGGGACCAAAATATGTAATTCTTTCCCCATAATGTACAGTTTACCAGAACCACACACACACAAACACACACAGACATGTTTCTCCATAGGCCGAATGGTTTTCATACTGTACAGACTGTACGTGGTATTTCCCTACATCTAAACCTACCTCTTACAGGAAACTGTGTGCACTTTTAGATTTTCAAAAAAAAACATTTAGTATGTTTTTTTAAGCCTTTTGAATTACAGGGACAATGAAAATGTCCTCATAAAACACCTACATATTGTAATACCAATGTCATACCCATTTTTATTATACAAATATGCGTCCTCATAAAGCACATAAACCCGCGCACACACACACACACACACACACACACGTCAGTAGTAATATATAACATTGTAAAAATTTATAATGACTCTCTACATAACATGTAAAAACCAATAAAAACTATGTATAGTCAATAACACATGCCATATATTTCTCTAGAAGGCTTGTAATAAAGGTGTGAGTGGCTGTGAAAGGCTGGCAGGCTTGTTTTAATAGGATAAAGCAGATCTGTGTAAGAGTGCTGACTGGGCAGAGGTTACTACATGAGGTAAATCACACAGTCTACGGCTCACACTTTAGCAAGCACATGTACATAAATTACCAGTATGATGTTGCACAATGAATTTACGGTTCAATAAATACCACAAACAAATGTGGTCATTCGTAAATGACTTACTCGAGGCACTATGATGTAACCATTTAAACTTGAACATAAAATTAGTTCTGAATATGGAACAATTCTAAAAACAACAGGTTGCAAAAATTCTCAGTGTATTTGTATAAAAACTTTGAACTTTTGTTGGAGGGAGTATAAATTATGTACCATTCAAGAAGGCAGGGAGGAGGCTTTGTCTTTGTCACTCTAGTCTCTTATTAATCTCCAAATCCTTCTCAGGGTCATGCAAGTCTGAGATATCATTACAGAGCACAACTGAACAAATGAACCGCAAGCATACTCCTTCTTTGAAAACACTCACTGTAATTTGACGGTATCTTTCATTTCACCAGACAGAAGGTCTGTAATTCAAAGGGGCTCTGCGAATCTTCTGATCAAGAGAGAATGGGACAGGATTTAGGCTGAAGGAAAGCAGTTGGTGAGTTTTCGATCTGAATTTGTGGCATTTTCATCTACTTAGAGTAACATTTTTTCATTTTACATTTTCCCCCCATGACTTTGAACAAATGGGAACATATGCAAATTATAAATCACTGCTTCAGCCAGTTGCTTAAGGGGAAAAAGAATCATGACTGTTGTACCTGGATCAGGGGGTATTGCAATCCCACCACAAATGTCTCCGATAATGGAGGTGGACACAGAGGAGGACATTGAAGAACCAATTCCAGCTCCAAGCTCAGGATGTGTATTCAACATCAACAACAGCAACAACAATGAAGAGTAATCAAAGATCAATAAATATAATATAATAAAAATATTATATATATATATTTATATATATATATATATAAGATAATGTAATATAATTTGGCAATGTATAATATAGTGACAATGGTGTATTTTGCTCCCTGTAGGGAAGACAAGAAGAAAAAGAAAAAGGAGAAAAAAGAAAAGAAGGAAAAGAAAGAGAAGAAAGAGTAAGTAGCATACCAAGTGTTTTCTTAACTGAGATAATGTTTTGATATTTTGCTGTCTTATCCTGAAGGAAAAAAGAAAAGAAAGAGAAGAAAGAAAAAACTGAAAAGAAACAAAAGGATGAAAAAGAAAAAGATAATGAGAAAGAAAAGGAAAAAGAGAAGGAAAAGGAAAAGGAAAAGGAGAAAGAAAAAGAAAAAGAAAAAGAAAAGGAAAAGGAAAAAAAGGAGGGGTTGGTATAAAAAATTTTTATCTGTCATTTCTGTTCTGTGATTTTCCAAAGTTGGAAGTAATCACCATTGATTATTCCTCATGTCAACTTCATTTTGTCAAGGCCTAAGGAGGTGTTTGTGATTAACCCAGCGGGACTCCTGTACTATCAATGGGTGCTTATAATCACAATTCCTGTCATGTACAATTGGACAACTATAATTGCAAGGTAATAATTAAATGTGTTGTAATAAGATGAGGATACCAAGAGATGAATACAAATAGAAGATGTCTCATTTTTATTAACCTCTAAAGTGTGCTTTTGTACATATCCCTTGGTCATTCATATTCTCTAATAAACTGCCTGGTCTAATGGCATTAATGTATCTTGGTGCACTTTTTAGCGTGCCGTGAAGTACATATCAATAAGTGTATACTACTTCAGTTTCCAAAAGAAATTAACTCTAGAGGAAGTGAAACTCTGGCACCTTTTATTCCTTTTTTTCCACAAATTTACAGAGTTTTGATTAATAGAGTTACTTGAAGAATATCATGTTGTGACTGATTAATATGCTGGGAAATTTGAAAAACCTGTGCTTTTGAATATTAGCATCACATATCCAGCGTCAAATCTATGTGTTTCATAGATGTAGGCCACTCAGTGATATGGTAGCCTGGCTTCCGCGACTATAAAGCTCATAGGAGCTTAGTCTGGCCAAGCTATGCTTAACCAGCGTCCATCAGATGCCTTATACTACTGGACGAAACTACAACCAATCAGAATTGGTTTTGGGAATCTGAAATGCTCTATTTTTTATGGGACCAGGTTGTCAATAAATGATGTAGGCAATGCGATATATTTGGTTATATGTACATTTTGGAAGCTTGATCAATTTTGAGAGGATTTATATTGTGTCTCTTTGCATAGAGCCTGCTTCGAGGAGCTGCAGCACAACTATCTCTTGATATGGTTCCTCCTAGACTACACCTCTGACCTGCTTTATTTGGCTGACATGGCTTTCAGGGCACGAACAGGTTGTTATAACATAAGTAGTGCAATCAGATTTTCTTTTCTTTTTCAGATTTTTTTTTTTAAAGTTTAGTGACTGATTTGTGTCACTTGTGTCCACATTTCTTTAACCAGGTTACCTGGAACAGGGATTACTTGTCAAAGACGAAAAGCTCCTTCTTCAGAAGTACAAAGAGAGTTTCCAGTTCCGCATCGATGTCATCTCTATGCTCCCCACGGACATTTTCTACTTCGTTTTAGGGTTGGACTACCCAGAGATCCGCATAAACAAGCTGCTTCGCCTCAACCGCATGTTTGAGTTCTTCACAATCTCCGAAACCATGACCAATTACCCCAACATCTTACGAATCTGCACTTTGATCATGTACATCATCATCATCATCCACTGGAATGCATGCCTCTACTTCTCCTTCTCCAAGGCCATTGGGTTCGGATCAGATCCCTGGGTGTATCCCTCTCTCACCGAGGATGAGTTCGGAGAGCTGATGCGAAAGTATTCCTTCAGTCTCTACTGGTCCACTCTTACCCTCACCACCATTGGGGAGATGCCGTCTCCGGAGCTGGACTCTGAATTCCTCTTTCATGTGGTTGACTTCTTGGTGGGTGTCATGATCTTTGCCACCATTGTTGGTAACATCGCTACAATGATCTCAAATATGAACGCAGCCCAGGCTCAGTTTCAAGCCAGAATTGACAACATCAAGCAGTACATGCATGCGCGGCATGTCAGCAAGGATCTTGAGATACGAGTCATCAAGTGGTTTGACTACCTGTGGACGAACAAGAAAGCACAAGATGAACGAGAGGTTCTGAGGTACCTTCCAGACAAGTTACGGGCGGAGATAGGCATGAACGTGCACTTAGATACCCTCAAGAAAGTGCGCATCTTTGCCGACTGTGAAGCAGGGCTGCTGATCGAGTTGGTGTTGAAGCTTCGCCCTCAAGTTTTCAGTCCGGGTGACTACATCTGTCGCAAGGGCGATATCGGCCGGGAGATGTACATCATAAAGGATGGCAAACTCGCTGTTGTGGCTGACGATGGTGTCACTCAATTTGTTGTTCTTGGCGATGGGAGCTACTTTGGAGAAATCAGCATTCTAAACATCAAGGGCAGCAAGGCCGGAAACCGTAGAACAGCCAATATCCGAAGCATAGGCTACTCAGACCTCTTCTGCCTGTCCAAAGATGACCTGATGGAGGCTTTAACGGAATATCCAGATGCCAAGGCCATGCTGGAGGAAAAAGGGAGACAGATTCTGCTGAAGGATGGTTTGTTGGAGCTGGACCCTACGAAACTGAAGCCGGACGAGAGGGACTTGGAGGACCGTGTAAACCGAGTGTTCAATGCGATGCAGATCATGCAGACCAAGGTGAAGAAGCTGCTGGCCCACCAGGAGGAGACGCAAAAAGACATCAAACGGCGGATTGCTCAGATAGAGCGCTTTGCTGGAGAGGTGGTGGAGGATGAAGACGAAGAGGAGGAAGTGGAAACGAAGGAAGAAACAGAAGAGATAAAGAAAGAGGAAGAGCCAGAGAAAGGTGAAGAAGACAAGGAAAAGACTGAAGAGAAAGAGGAGGAAATAACAGAGGAAAAAATAGAGGAAGCGACCGAAGAGGAAAAGAAAGACGAGGAGGCATAGAATAAGACCTTTTGAGACTGTTTCATAATAAAAGAGAGAATAAGGTCTAAATATTAAACACAGTCAAACTTGTTATTAATTCTTATCAGTCCTTATCAACATTCCTTTGAATTTGTTGACTCGCCACATGCAACGTCTTGTCCAGCCAATAAATTCTTATCAAGGCAACAACATGTTTCATGTCTGGCAACTGATCAATAAACAATACCAGTTTAATTAGTACTCTATCTACATATATTTCTATATGATTTGTATATGAGACAAACTAAAAAATGAGAAGCAATACCTGAAAATATGAACTATGTATTTTTATATTAAAGAAGCTGCTCCTACTGAGAGAAAAACAACAAACCTGTAACACGATTTGCATCATTTATTCATGTGGCAATGCATACTGGAAGCTTAAAAATCAGCATTATTGTTCCACATTAAATTGTTTTTCATGCAACTATTTATTTTTTTTAGTTTTTAAAGGAGAAGTTCACTTTCAAAAAAACTTTTGAGGATAGTTTACTCACCACCATGTCATCCAAGATGTCCATG
>JAUCMT010000001.1:18659606-18671016 GCA_032357475.1 Enteromius thamalakanensis
TCGAACGAAGGACTCAGTCCTTGGTTGAAATTCCGAGGATCCTCGACATTGGAACAGTCCTTCGACGGATGTCGATGGCGTAGCATCCTCGAAATTCTGGCTTCCGAGGATCCTTCCTTGACATTGAGAAACACCCAGACAATCAAGGACATAATCCAGGACACCTGGCACACACAGCTGACGGAGACTAAAACACTAATGACAGGGGCGGAGTTACAGATTGGCAGAGCACATGAAGGAAACGGTATGAAAACAAACACACACATGGCACAAGATCACAAAACACAGGCATATATATATATATTTTATATATATCCATATTTGTTTTTAGAATTATAGGAAGGCAAAACATTATAAAACTTTATATATCATTGTTTTGTAGAAAACTTTAGCCCAAACTTAGGCTCCATTGACCTAAATGAATGAAAACATGCTAGTCCTTCTGTTTAATGTCAGCCTTTAACATTTGATTCTAAATGGCCAAATAAATCTTTGGTTTAGCGACATTGATTATGAACATTAAAAACTTTTTATTTATATTGATGCCAACAGGCTCAGCTTGCAGGAAGTTCACCCAATTTGATTTCTAAACTAATATTACAAATGACCCTTGTGTTGTTCCAAAACCTGCTGTTCTTTTAATTAATTAATTAATTTTTTTTATCAACGTAAACTTTATCAGTGAAAAGTTTGTATTTGATATATATATATATATATATATATATATATTTATTAATTATATTATATTAATTGTTAATTTATTAATTATATAATTATATTTAATTTTAAAGCTGACTGGAAATGGATATATACATATGTTTGTATTTGTATTAATGCTAAAATTGTTAATTTGACTGCAAATCATCATAATGAGCTACTGCACTTATTAAATGAATGCAGGTGATGGTTAATTGGGAATCTTATGGATAATGAATGTGTAGATTTGTTTCATTAGCTTGAACACCTGCTAAAAATGCTCCAAATCCCCTGCAGTTGCAATAATGCCACTCAGTCTTATTTAAGAGACCGATAACACATTTTAACTGTCATGGGAATGATAGACTTTCCCAGTGTTAGGTCTACGTTAAGGATTTGTAGGCTGTTTGTGCACTCAAAAAAATGATACGTTGGCATTACTTAACTTTTTTATGGCAACAGGTTCCACGTAACTGAGTTAAGTTGCCTTTAAGAAAGAATATTTATTTTAGTGAACTTAAGTTAATTACATAAAGTTAATGTAATTTTGTTTAGTTAAATCAATGTAACATTTATTATTTTGTATTAATCTATTTAGTTAATTAAGTTCAATTACTATAAAATTAATATTGTTATGTTAAAAATGAGATATGAAATTAGTTTTAGTTTCATTGTTTATTAAATAACAATTTTACAATGTTTTACAATAAACACTTCCTGTTTTTTTCCAACAATAAAATGTTTTTCAAAAACAACATGCTTTCTTAAAATAGTATTATAATACTAATAAAAGAAAAATAAAAGCATGCAGCCTTTAAAAGAAAGTATTGACAAAAATGCTATTTATACTTGGAAAAAATTAACAGTCTTCTTTAAAGGTACAAAGTACACATTCTTGAATAATCAGCTAAAATATTATTACAGATATCACCTGGTTAGCAGTGAAAAAAAAAGTGCTACAACAGCCAGTGCAACATTATGGACAAAACAGGTCCTGCCTCTTAACCCTCGTTTCAAGTTACAGTGCCTATGAAAAGAGTTTATTTTTTAAGACCCAAACTTTGTTTGACAGTTGGCATTAAGTTCCATGAACATATTTTGAAACATTCTAAAAGCATATCTCAGATCCTGGGGGTAAGCCAAGTTCAATGCAGAAATTAAATCAACCACCATGGAACAAGCATTGTTCAAACATTGTCCAAGTTTTCAAATACTTGGATGCCTTCGATGATGACACCAACATCTTCATATGGGTCTGCAACATCTGCCCCTTCATGCTTGATGGCATAGATTCCAAAAGTTGTTTTGCTCATCAAAACTTGGGCTTCATCATGTTCAGTGTCCTAAAAATACAAAAGACAATTACAAATATGAAGTACAAAATATCATATACATTATAGTAAGATCAAGGGTAAAATAGGAACTGGTTTTAGAGAAAAATATGAAAAGTAAAAAACAAAACAAAACAACAACTGTAAATAGCTTACCATGTACTCCTTCAATAGGTTTGAAGGATCTTCATTAGGTTTTCAGGATGCATTCACACTTTTTTTCCAATGAGGACGCTCTAATCAAAATGAAATCAGAATTAGTACTTTTTGCTGTACATCTTATTTTTAATAGCATAACTCAAATGATCCCACTGCTTTATTTTAAGAAAGTCATGTGGTCCCAAATCAGAAGCACTGCATGGTATACACAATTATCTTGAACATCTGAGATTTTCTAATTGTAGTTGGAAAATCAACTCTGTTAAAGTATAAGAGGCAGAAAATGATGCTTAAAAAAAAAATCATGATATTTTTAGCTTTAGAATGAAAATGCACCTTTAACTTTTAATCCATAATTTTAGTAATAAAAAAGTTGAATGAAGGATGAGTTAAAATGAACAAAATAATCATATTTGGATAAAATATTAGTTTGACTGTCTATTATGAATTATGAGAGTTGATGATGAACTAATAGAACATACCTGATCCAAAACTCACAGGATTTCTGTGATCTTCTGTGCAGCTGCTCCTCCTTTCTTTTTGACATTTTTGAGGAGCTGAGAAGAGTAACAATCAAGCTGACCCATGAATTTGGACACCAAAGGAATTGTTCCGCAGATACCTGGTACAATTTTCAAACAAAACAAAACAAAACAAAAAGAAAGAGACAAATCAGGGCACTGATACATTTGACAGGACATCATCATACACTTCCTTTACCAGCACACACAGATAATATAAATTTATTATAAATAAACAAACCTAAACATCCTACATCTACAGTTACATCAAGTACTTCAAATCATAGTTTAGAATTATAACAACATCCAAGCAATTAACATTAAATTACATGACATTAAGTACATACCTCTCGCTCAGTAAAGAGTGCTGGCCATCTGTTCTTGAATTCAGCAATGAAAGGGGAGTCTTCTACCACCTCGTGCCTCCGTAGAGCAAATGTTCTGTCCATCAGCCCCTTGATAACCTGCTCGTTGTTTCTTTTAGTCACTTCTGACAGTAGTATAATCCTTTGATTTTCAAGAGTTTCTTTTGTTACACCCATTGGGTAATCTGGACAGTAATTTACCTCAGCTTTTCTCGGTTTCTTCACTTGGTTAGGACTTCCAGTGAATCCTTTTCGCTTATGGGAATTGATGTTTAGCTCAGAACACCCTATGTTTCTCAATTTTGTCCTGTAGTTCGCCATCTTATATTTTAAACTGATTTTCCAGCCATAGTAGCCACTCACAGAGCCCTTTTCTTGTAGGCAAGGATGCTTCTGTATCAAAGCAGCAGCTACATCATCAAGATCTGCACTTGAAGGGTATGCCTTGAACTTTATTATTTCTGAAGCTAAAGCATCCAAAATGTCTGACTTTAACTTGGAATTGGGACTCAGCAAAGTACCATCAGTTTGATAAGCAAGTTGAGCTTTTTGCAGTTGTATTTCTGCATCAAAACTAAACTGTGGTATTGAGAAGGTATCGGGCCAAGCTTGACTTCTGACAGAGGATGCAGATTCTGGAGTCGACAGTACAGATGACGGTGAAGATGAAATGATGTCTGTATCACAAGAAGATACTGAAGAGGTCTCGTTGTGTTTAGGCACAGATGAAGAAGAGGTACTTGGAGATGTTGGCAAAAAAATAATTTTGATTGTAGCTCTGTCTTGTAAGTCTGAAGTTGAACTGAGGTTGACATATTCATTAAAATCCAGATCTTTGAGCTGAAGTCGAAAATCTTCTAACACACCAAGTTGTGTTTGGATTTCTTTTTTAAGGTCATTCAATGAGTCCGGGATACCAGCTGGGAGATTTAACCTTTCACAATTATTTTCTCCTAAGATTACTAGGAGTTTGGCTGAGGTTGCCATTGTGTCAAACTTGTCTGGAAGACAGAAGGGCATAAATGTAACTACAATGTCAGCAGACCAATTTAAGTAATTACAATAAAACAGAAAAAAAAAAAATACTAAATGAAATTAGATTTTTGAAACTTCATACAAAGATATATAGTACCAGGTATGACAGTATAGTACTGAAACAGATTAATACACCACAATGTCACACAGGACTTACTCCTCATCTATAAGTATGTGTCTTTTTAGAGTAATCATTCGGACTCCTGCAACCATATAGTCAGCAAGAGGGTATGGGTCTTTCAAGTCAGAGTATGAAATCAAGCAAATTTCTTGAGATGGTAGTAGTTCAAAGGCCCTGAAGTGTTCTCGATACCATGCACACATTTTTTTGGATATGAAAGCCAGTTTTCCTTCGACTATACAAATCTGAGAAATTTCTGCAAATTCTGGAAGGCCACAAAGAGATCCGTGGACAATTATCATGCCATTTCGGTACATAATGCCATCACAAGAGACATTTTGTGCAACAGTGACAGTGGTCATACCAGGATACCTAGAATTAAGGCAACGAACAACATTTTCTTTCAATACCTCAACAGTAACAGCAGAGACACGTGTGACCTGTAAGGTATTTTTTTCAGGGCTGGGTATGTGGTTGTTATACCCAAGCATAAGTTGGTGTTTACTTGCCAAAGTCAGGGTAATGTTCTTGAAACAATTTGTGTGCCTAACTACTTTTTTAAAGTAGCTATGCTTTGCTTCGAAACGCAATGTCCAAAGAAAAATTAGAGGACCAAAGCAGCGAATCATTTCTGGATAGTGTTCCAGAAAATGATGCTTTGGAAGCAGAGGTTTAAGAGGGAACAGCTCTTGATATTTCTGTCGGTGTTCAGAGATCTTGCATTCCAAAAATGCAATGGTCTCATCTGTATGAGCTGAAGAAACAACCAGTTCGACAATATCCTTCAAGTCTAAAATCAAAAGCCACACAGGTTCATCTGCAGGTACCAAATGTCCAATAATTAATGGCAGTAATCTTAAAAGACACCAATTTTCATGTGCATTGCCACCAACTGATCTTCTGCTTGCAAATGTCCGTGGCACTAACTGAGGTCGATTTGTTTTATCTCCCCACTTGTATGGAAATCTATGGATGAGTTCATTGAGCCCATCAAGAGACAGAATCTTCTTTGAAATAAGTACAGCAAAGCACTCTGCTAGCTCAACTGGTACTATGCCTTCAAAAAGATCATGCGCCAAATCAGGAGGATAGCCTGTTGTAGCATTAAAGTAGCTAAGGTTTTCACTGAAAACACATGGTTTTTTTACACCCATGACATTTACCTCTTTCTCTTTAGCAAGTTTCACATGTTCATGGTGCTCTTCAGCAGTCCGAAGTTTGAATTTACCCTCCTTCACTTCAGCGGTCTGCGAATTTGCACGAGAAGCTGTACAAAACCGACAACAGTATTCACTTGAAAAGTTTTCAATGAATCCAGCCATGGAATGTGCGGCAAGATTATCAGCAACAACACACTGTACTGTTCCTTTAAGGAATGTTCCCAGTTGTTGGACATACACACCTTGCTGTTCCAAAGTTTGGAGATCTTGTAAAAGGGGTCGCAGGATTTTCTCAAAACCGAATGCTTTCACATCTTCTGTTTTGCATAAAACTGCAAGAAAAATTGAAGACAATGTTGACTGAAACACTGAAGGTAGATTTCCCAGAATCCAGTAGACTGCACACAACTTGTGCTTTTTCCTTGAAGTCCCAAGAGGGTTGCAAATTTCAAAGTCATCAACGTACAAGCACACAGATATCCTCATCTCCTCCGAGAAGAAATCATTCGCTTTAAAATATAAACCATCCTGAATTGACCTATACTCTTGAGCATCTCTTAACTGTTGAGAACTGTGACTTTCGACCATTCTGTCAAGCAAGTCATTCTGGCAGAGCAGATTCTGCAAAGAGTCCAGTATTGGAACATACTGAAAAGTTCGGTTTCCCTTGGCTTCAAGAACATACTCTATGGGGTCGACTATTTTAAAATTTTCCCTGTAATATTGTTTGCGCTTAAATACAGAAGCTAGTGGACCACCTTGCTGTATAGCAGAAAGTAAAGGGTTTGCTGTACTTAAAGATGTGACTAAGTCTTTGATTAGTACTGCATCATTGTCAATTCTGTGCCTTTGTAAGGTGTCCACAATGGTTCTGTGAGACAAAGGGATAGAGGCATCACTCAGCAAATAATGCAAGTCCCCACACAACTCATCTACAGCTGAGCCTGGAACATGGTAGTGATTTTCCAGTTTTAACAGCAAGGAAGCAAATTTAAGCTCTACCAACTTTGGCAGGTTCTCTGAAATCCCTTCTGTATCAATAGAAGAGGAATCGTCTTCTGACATAAATGTTTCAGTTTCTTCATTTGAAGTAGGGTCATTAGATGTTTCTCTAACCTCTTGTGTTTTCACGATTCCTTCTTTAAAATCTGTAACTGAAAACTGACTATGCTTTCGGCTCTTGTGTGATTTGAATGTACCATACACGTTTGTTTTAAATGAGCAGCCCTTAAACATACAACTAACTGTCTCATGACTGCGCAAGTGATTATTTATATGAAGAAAATAATCATTTACTGAAGGAATGTCAGTAACAGCACAAACATGACAATTTATCACTGTAGTTTGACTAGAATTTTGAGGTAGCTGCTCACAGCCATGTGATCTGGATAAGTGGGTCCGCAGTGCATTCCAGGTTTTAAATGTGCATGGACAGTTAGAATATGCACATGGATATTTGTGTTTACAGCCATAATGTCCATGTACCAACCTGAAGTGCTTTAAAAGCTTTAATCTGGAGGCCTGAGATGATCCACAATCTCTGCACCGCCACATACAGGACTCTTCAGGCCTTCAAGTTTCAAAACTCTGTAAGGGAGAAAAAGAATCTGAGTCACCAAATAATAAAAATAAAATATGAAAAACTGACTACTAAACTTAAGTTAAAATGTATTAGATGACCAAACAAACAAGCTTAAATTATATAGCTAACGTTAGATGTCATCTCAATTAAATCTCAAATATGCTTATTGCCATGTATTTTTGGAGGGGTTATCAGGCTTGAATAATAAAACGAGATATTAAATAACAATGTGGCAACACCACCATTTAAGATTACTAATGAAGTTATTAAAACATTAGAAGGTGGCATTAGAACGTGATAAAACTGCACAACACAATCGGTTAAAATGAAATAACCATTCCTTACTAGCAATTTAATATCATTTATTCTGGGTGATGTAATGTATATAAACATTCAACAAGTATAAAATTTCATGTAAATGCATATAACAAAAATGAATCTAACTATAATGTGAAAGAAGACATGAGGCATACGACAACTTTGTGAAAAAACTATACACAACACGGTATTACAAGTGAGTAATGATTCAAAATGTTGTCATAGTCTCAATATAAATGCTTAAAAAGTAAAAATCTCACCTGTCTGTTCACATAGAAGAAAACACGTTGTCGTTTTGCTGAGTAATTTTCCGTCTTTGATTCTCATAAAATGGCGCCGATCTTAATGAGCTGAAGAGTGAAGTGATCGTTCTTCTTGTGGTGTTTTCCAACTGCGCATGTGCAGATTGTACTCCACCTACTGACCGATGTGCGGTACTACAGAAGCAACACAACTATGTTGCATTCATTTTAATTAACTGAGCTGTGTAAACTTGAAGAATTACTTATTTTAATTCTGTCAACACAACTCTTTTAATTTTAATGCACAAACGAAATTAAATTAATTAATTTAAACATAACTACACTACTTTGGACCAACAAATGCCGTGTTTCATTTTTTTGAGTGTGATTCTAACAGGTTCCCTTTTTGCAGAAACAACATTACACTCCTCAATTATTCTAACGATAACTAAATGTACACCTTTTTTTATCTGCCGTTAACCAGTCTCATCACTCCAGGCGTATTTTATATTTCTCCCAAGGTTACAATATGTGCTTGTGAAATTGCATACCGAATTGCATTCAGCTCAGCGTTTAGGAAATAAAACTAATTTATAAAATGCCTGCCATGAAGATGGCGACTGACAGTTTAGCCAATGGGTTTGTTTAAACTGTCTAGTTTGATATAATGGGTACATAATATAATTTTTGTTTTGGTTCTTTCACTGTGAGAAGTATGGAAATGATTGTCCAGTTTGACAATGGCATGATGTGGTTAACAAATTATTGCGTGTGTCTAATGCAATTTATCAAAGATGCCTTTGACATGACCAAGAAAAACAGGAGCTTCTTTTTGTTGATGCAACAGCAAGTCAATATTTTTAATGCTGCAGCAATGCACATATGATCAATGATCCTTAAGTGATTAAATATACAGCTTAATACTATAACATTGTTTTGGGGCACAACAGCCTCTGCCCTTGTTTTTTTTTTTCTCCTGAACTACTGGGCATTGACCTGTTTCGTAAATGTATTTTACCCATTGATTCGATTCAGGATTCAGTCCAATTTGTCCTTGTCTGTACTTTAATTCCACACCGTGAATCAATCGATCACTTTCTCTCCCAGTGGCACTAGTTAGACCAGTTGTCACACCGTGCATGGCATCAGACTACAGCGTGTGCTGCGCTCGTGGCTGCGTTCAACAGGAGTCAGGGGAATATCGCGCGCATTTAAGAACTTAGAAGCGATTTGCTTAGCGAAATTAAAGACTGCACAATTCTTCAGTTGGTTCATTTTGCATCGATTCCCAACAGATCGAGCATTTTTAACTACCATGTTGCCGTTTTCCGTTTGAGCACAAGAGTCTCTCGCGCGCGTTTGGAGCAGTGTGCATCGCGCGCGGTTTCCAGTCCACTTGAGATATTTTACATCAGAAGATTTCTGGACATTTTGGCCATGGCACCCCCACAGAACGGATCTAATCTAACGGCGAACTTTACAAACCAGTTTGTGCAGCCGCCGTGGCGCGTCGCGCTCTGGTCCGTGGCGTACAGCTCCATCCTGGCGATCGCTGTGTTCGGGAATCTGATCGTCATGTGGATCATTCTGGCTCACAAGCGGATGCGAACCGTCACCAATTACTTTCTGCTCAACCTGGCGTTTTCAGACGCATCGATGGCCGCCTTCAACACTTTGATTAATTTTATTTATGCCACGCACGGCGACTGGTATTTTGGAGAAGCCTACTGTAAATTTCACAACTTTTTCCCCGTCACCTCCGTGTTTGCCAGCATTTACTCCATGAGCGCAATAGCAGTCGACAGGTAGAGTACATGTGAAGATAACGTTATCACTGCGAACTTCGGGTGTCGTGTTTAAGGCATGCTTTCATTCGTTCAGTTTTGGAAGTGCAGGATCAGACACTAAACACTGGAACACAATAGCAATGGGTCTGAAGTTTTTGGTGATTTTTTTTTTTTATGTTTGATAAATGAATGAATAGCTAAATGATAGTTTCTAAAACATTCACAAAATAGACTAAAAAGTAGTGTAACCATCGAATGATAAATGACACATATATATTTAGTAGTTTTTGTTTTTTTACATAAATTGTAGTTCCTTTCCGTTTTTCTTTTTTTCTCACATGACGACAAAATGGCTTCCATGTTGATTAATTCACACTGACTAATTTGGCATATTAAGAATATGTATATTAGTAGGCTATTCATTCATTAGAATTAATCAATGAATAAATAAATAAAACCCCCAAAATATTTTATAGAAATAATGATAATAATAACAATAATTGTTTATAATATTAAATAATAGCTAAATATTAGCCTATAATGTGTAATTTAATGTAAAATGTTTCATAGAAGAAGCATTTGGTGTTTTATCTTTTTTTTTTTTTGCAACGTTAAATTTAAGACATGCAATTTTATTAATATTTTCCACAATTCTTGGTTTATATGTCAGCAGGCTAACAACCCCATTACCCCCTTCTCACTTCTGTTTATTCTATGTGCATTTTAAATCTGTTTTGATATGGATTTCATATATTTTACAGACTCAGTTAAGGCTGACTTAAACCGTTATTTATGTGTTATTTGTATGCTGATATTAGTTTGTTTGTTGTGCTCCGTGTGCCTGTCATTTTTCTTAACTGGGGAAAGAGCCTCAGGCAGTCCTTCCTACTCATAGCAGAATGCTTGACTTGAAGTGAATGGCTGTGCAGTGATTGTGGATCGGTGAGCTCTGCTAACTTATTTACAACACCTTCAGGGGGCGTCTTTGCGGGTGTGGATGTTCATTCATTTAATTCATTCACTCGCTCAATCTGCAGTTGAAGTATAATTTATTGTATAAGTCTTAGTCTGAATTGAAATCAGAATCAGAATTGAATTGAATCAGTTTTGATGATGAATCAGTGGGATCCCAGTGTGTGCAGCAACATGTGCCGCAAATGTGGAGGCTACATTACACGATGGTTAGATAACACGATGTCTTCGTGTAATAAGTGTTTGCAAGAGCCTTGCAAATAGTGCTTAGCTTCAAAGCAATTAGCCACCACATTCACATTACTCTGTCATGCTTCTCTTCATACATTGATAATTCTTCACAGTTTGAAGCTTTTTTACTGTGCACCATAAAATTAATATAGCTGAACATATTGAGTAGTGAAATCAGCACCACTTAAGTAGTAAATTAATGTCTCACTAAACAGTAGGCAAAGTCACCAGAGAGAGACAAATAGTTTGCATTTATCCAGGGAGCTAGTGCTTATATGGCTAGCTTTATCTGATATTGATTCTTTTTTTCTTTTACCTCTAATTAGATTTAGTTATTTGGAATTGAATGATTTTAAAGAACAATCCAAAATAAGGTGAATGAGTGCAACTGATCGGAGATCTAAAGGATAGAAGCTGCAAGGTACTGAATGTTAAATATTTCAGAGAGTTTCAGTGCTCGCGTTAATTAGCCACAAGCACTGCTGGGATTTATAAATTCTAGAAGTTTTTTTCTCTGACCAGGTCTTAGGGTGATTAATATGCTTGCATCTGTAAAAAAATGGTTTATTGTCAGAGGGGTGGCACCCTTTTAAATGGTAAACGTTCTAACAGTAGGCTAACAATTGTTCCATAGGGGTCCATGAGATACGAACAGTGGCGGTTCTACACTAAATTGCTCCCCGGGCGAGACTCCCTCCTGGCGCCCCATGCACAACCCTAAATTTAATATAAATTGAATTAGATCTCATGTTGTATACACTGCTTAAAAACAATAGAACCCAGCTCAAAAATAATAGAAGATAAATGATAATAGAAAATGTTATGGATTTACTTGTTATGAGGGAATTGTATTGGTTTTAATGGTACATTAAGTATAAAAATGTCTGCTG
>JAUCMT010000001.1:18716082-18737659 GCA_032357475.1 Enteromius thamalakanensis
GATTGACAGCAGCGTGTCACACAGACTAAACTGGTGTCTTACCTCAGACCCGCCCTGAGTGAGCCGTCATCAGACCGAGACGCAGAAACAAGAGATTGAGGTGTTTTGTTGTTGACATAGCAGTAGTCATTTACTCCCAAAATCTGAGTGACTGAAGAAGATTAATGTTACGTTTGGTTCTGGATCATTCATGATCCAGCCTCACCTAGAAGCAATGAGTATAATGTATTTTAATGAATCTTTGCAAATGTACTTCCATAATAATGTGCTAATTAGCAAGTTTCAATATGAATATGGCTAAAAAAGATACTCTGAAAGTGCCTCAGAAAGAGGGGCGGGGCCAGCGGAGCTTGTGAAGATTTAAAGGGGAAGTGCACAGAACAGAGTGATTTCTAAAGAGCTGTTTTTGGCAGGAGAAATTTTTTTTTTATATCTTTAAGAAATTTTAAAGCAAACTGTATTACAAACTTTTCATTAAGACCCTAAATAATCATATTAGCTTGTGGAAAATTGCCTTTATGACCCCTTGGAAATGGAAAGCGAAACAACAGAGACATGGATGAAAACAGAAGATAATATTTGTGTTTGCAATGAAAAATGCAGACACTAAGGATTTTGAGCTTTACTTACGTTTTACAAAACACTGCTATTATTTATTTTGCTGATTAAAGCTGGTGGTGTAAGCTAGTCTTTTGCTGGTTTAACCAGCATCCCAGCTTCAAAATTATATGTGTCTATACTGTCTTGTATTTGGTTTTGTATATATAAATACACACACATGCATGTAAAGATTCTATCTGTCTGTCTGTATGTATGTATGGCCAGCCTATCTAAAAGTCTACCAGCAAGCCTGCTAAATGCTAGCATTAGAAACGTGCAAAATGATGCTAGCAACATGCCAAGACCTGTTAGTCATGTATATTACAAATATCGTGAACTGTATCATTAGATTGTTTTGTGAAATGCTTGTGTGTCTTCTGAAAATGTACAAATAAACTGGGGGGAAAAATAATCTATCTCACGACTCTAATAATCATTCAACAGTGTTTTCTTTTTTTAATTGCATGGACAGATTTCAAAGCTCCAGGCATCTTTTTGTTCCCCACCCATTGTCATCTTTATCTAAAAGACATTTCTTTTTAAATGCTTGAAGATTATGGGGCCATTCTAAGCAGAAGGCTCAGATGAATCAGGGATGAATGAGGACCCAACAGGTTTGTCTTTGAAAGTAAAACTCATTCAGTCATCCAGTACGAAACATATTGATCGTTTGATGTTTATAAACGGTAAACCAATTTTTCCAGAAGGTATTGTCTGAGGAAGAGTGTCTAAAACTCATGGATAATCTGCTAATGTTGTAAATGTCAAAGTTGTAAATCACTGCATGGTGAGAAACACAGTTCAGCGGTGGGTCTCTTTCCTTAAAATATTGCCGGTTTGATCTTCAATATTTAAAGTAGATTTAAAAAGACAAGGACTTTTCGCACTTATCACTTATCCCATTTGTGCAAAGAAAGTAAGATAAATCTTTACAAGAAAGTTATGTTCCTGCAGGAAGAATCAGACATTACTCTCTGAAGCTCAGACTAATTAAGGGTACTTGATTAATGATATGCCTTATTACAGTAATATGAAAACAATTTGAAATCAATTATGCAGACTTCTATGGCGTGCTCCTTCTATTTAAGGTGTCAAGATGCTAATTAATAATACCACAGATTTTTCTAGTGTTTGACAATAACATATCTGTCTACGGGTTTAAAATCAATTGTTGGTTTTGCAACATTGGGTGAAATGAATGAATCAATAAACTGTGGAAGCCATAAATATTATATATAGTAATATATATATGGTAACATTATTAAGTTCATGGAAGCTAGGGGTGACCCATTTTTCCCGGACGCGTCCTGGCCAGGATTTCTCTATTGCTTTCATTCAAAGTAAAGTTAACCTTTATGCTTAAAAAATGCATTGGCATTGCCATTGGTCAGTTTTTTGAGAGCAAGTAAATTTACAGTACCGTACTGTACAGTAGTGATTAAAAAACAGTAGTGACCATATATTTCCCACAATCCTTTGCTGTTTACAGTAATACTGTATACAGTATGACAGTAGAATAGTAAAATATATAGAACTCTAATTTTTCCAGAACATGTACTGTTTCATTATGAAAGTGATATATATTTCAATAATTGCTTGTACCTTCAACATAACAGTTTCATTCAGTGCTTAACATCTGATGTCAATGAATGTTGATCTAAAAATACATTTCATCTAAAAATTATGTATATACTCATTGACATATAAAGAAGAAGGAGGTTGGTTGGCTCAGTTTTTAGCTCAGTTCTTTAATTGTGTAAAAAAAAATGTGTGTAAATATTTGTTTTATGAAAACAGTGCAATCCATAAAAACACAAATAATTTCTACAATTTGTGACTAAATTTATGCTATGAACAGAAAGAAAATATAAAAACAATTTCATTTGGTTATTTTGTTATATTAATGGCTTTAATAATGTTGGTTACCACTATTTTAATCAATTAACCAGTTAGAATCGACAAATAAAAAAACTTGAATTTCTTTTTTTTTTTTTACAAATAATTTTCATTATTTATATATAGTATATTAATGTACCCAGTACTGTGCTTATTCACTTCTTTCTTCTGGTATAACATGCTCATAAATAAATCTATTAATGTGTTTAAATCAAAGGAGTGGATGGTTTAATGGCAAGCCTGATGTAAAAAGAAAGTGAAGCCCCAGGCATAAAAACCCTATTTACCTCCTCTTGTTTGCAGGATCGATAAGCCATTAAAGGTTTCCTGCAACCTTAATAAGACATCCACTGAACAACACAGACCCTCTATATGTATCTCATTGCAGCGCTGTGTGTTTATTTCCATGCCTCTAAGCTCACAAAGCACTAATTTCAACTCAGTGAGTTGGACGATGGGATAGATTCAACATCAAAGAATTAAGTGGGAAACTCTTTGCTTGTGGGTCCATTCATTCTTTGTACTACATTGGCCAAGCGATGACCTTAGAGTGAATTTAGGTTCTAACACCTCTTGACAGTAAACGCAGAATAAAGTTTTTAAGAGAAGTAACTTTCTTTTAGACTTTAGACTAGATCATCACGACCCTTAGTGGTGTGCTTAAGCAAATAAAGACACCGAAACAGGTCAAGTAGTGTTTTCATTCTCTACTAATTGTGACGCCATTCTTCAAAAGACCAAGATGACTTTTGGGGCAAAAAGGCCTTTGCATAAAGAAATCAGTAAAAAAAAATCTTATGCTTATTTCAAAATGAAAGCCTATTGTCAATGGCATCACTGTTTAATTAGTTTTCTATTCTATTCTTTTCAATGTGAAAGTCATCATTGTCTTGTTTGTTGAAATTTATGTTAATAATAAATTACCTAGACTAGCAGTTTCCATTGATGCCCTATTTGATAGGAACGATATGTGAACTATGAATTTTATGAGTGGAATGATTATTGGCAAGGGTTTCATTATAATCAAAGCTACCTATCGTAACTTTTGTTATTATTTCGCATTTGAAAAGCACAAATTTTATATGCCTTGAGTAGACATTTTATTTTACTAAACTTTACATGACTTTTATTTTGATAGAATATTGAAACCACTTGCGGACGTTGGTCCGTCACGTCACGTGTATTTTTCCGGAGCACAGAAGTTGTCAGTAAGTACAGAAGTTATCTGTAAGTTCTTCTGCTGTTTGTCATTTTTCAAAACACGGTTTGACTTGCTGTGAATTATTAAGGACGCTTACACTTGAACTGCGTCGCTTTGTTTTTATGTTTACAGTCATTCATAAGACTTACTGCTGCACTGAATTACCTTTACACTCGTCACGTGACACTATCACGGCGCATAATAAAACATAACTAAATTAACGTCGCATAATACATGATATATCGATATTCTCCGGGATTAATGGCACACTCTTGAATGCTAATCACCTACAATTATTCATCAAAACATTCTCAGGTTATTTGTTTGCTGCAAACGAGAACTGTTTTATAAACTCACTGCATGCAGGTTTTGTCAAACATACAAACATGACCTTTAGAGCTGTTTGATATAACGTTCAAAGGTTAAACGTGTTGTCTTTTATAGCGTTTAATTGAATCTAACTAATGAGCCATGCGTTTTATGCTCTTTTCTGCACCTTTAGGTACTTATTGAACACAAGATGGGTCGGTTGGATGGGAAAGTGATAGTCCTTTCTGCAGCGGCACAAGGCATTGGAAGAGCTTCTGCTATAGTAACCGTTCATTTTACATCAATTTCAAAGATTTCACTCTCACAACTCTATACATTTGTTGACAACCCTGCAAGCCACTTTGATGGGTATAATAAATGGATTTACTCTTAGGGTTTACAGTTGCTATGTGTTTTCCTTTTGAATTAAAGCTTGTCATGCCGCGGCTGTCAACATGACATTTTTAGGCTGTCAAGTGTAGATGCAGAATGCTTGGACATAGTAACACTGTAAAGAATGGCGAAGCCAGCTTGAGTGTAGAAAATTTCTTGCATTTGTTAGCTATTTTTACAAGTATTTTAATATGTAAATACTTTAATTCATAATTTTGGGATGAAGCAAAGATCGTTTAGGTAAATTCTGAGTCAACAGCACGTTATCAGCAAAGCACTGGGGGTGGTTAAGATGCACACCTTCTAGGTGAATACATTTCCATACCATTTGAATATTCAAATGGTTATTAAACGAGAGATAAAGCAGATTGAGGAAATACTGCAGCCCTGAGCCAGTAGACAGATCACATAGAGGGAACACATGCCATTTCACGATTGTCTTCAAATGAAATCTCACCAGTGTAATCATATTGAAAGCCTAGATGTGGCAAGAGTTTATGTCAGCCTGGCCTGCTGTGTGCGCTAACCTCAGCTGTGAAATTCAAATATTGCATTGGATGCTTTACCTGTTCATGTTATCATGAAACGTTTGAACTAGATTCAAATGTAGAGAAAGATCATGTAAATGATGCATATTGTTGCTTACTGACTTTAACTGTAACGTCTTTTTAATTGTAACAGGCTTTTGCCAAGGAGGGTGCCCAAGTCACAGCTACAGATATCAATGGAGAGAAACTCAAAGAGCTGGATGGCATTCCAGGTAACTCATTGACTGGCAGTGTATTGCCACCTAGTGGGAATATGTGAAACAAAAACGAATTTAAACATAAACAAGATCCTTATCTGTAATTTCCCAGTTATTCCTATATCAAAGGAAATCTACTCTGATTTTTAAAAGCTAATTGATTTTGATTTGTTTTTGAATCTAGGTTAATAATGCAAATTTTAAATGATTAAATAATTATACATAATTTACTATTTTAGTATGATTTACAATATGTGCTGTGAAATTTGACTTAAATACTTTTAAATACTTTTAACAATGGAGCTATTCTTCACATATCTTCTAGGGTTTCTTCTTAGCAGCAAATAAAACAAAACCTCCTTTATAACCAAATGCTCCTTATAAAAAATTAAATGTAATATTGCAGTAGTTACAAACTAATAAAAAGAAAAGAACATTTTTGTTTTGAGAGATGGGAGTGTCCACATTTTCTTTTCACAGCACAGATCGTGTCTTCAACACACGGGCCGCTGTTGTGCTTCAGCTAAAGGAGGTCACAATCGTTCTGTTCTTTGCTAGGAGTGCTAGGAGGGCTCAATAACATTTAGCATTTTCTTAAAGCCCACATTAAAAACGATCGATTGTTTTGCCTTTTTCAAATCTGTTGGAGATGCCTACCTGAATGCCGCAGGGATAATTCGTGTTTTTGTATTTTTTCGTCTGTTTGGGGGTAGGAGGGGCAGTCAGCACGTTGCCTGTCCCGTCGTTTGCGCTGCCTTGTTGAGCGTAGCACTGAAAACGTTATGTTTTACACACTTTATTCTCTTTATTTTTACGGTTTGTAATCCGTAACGAACCAAAAGCCTCGTACCGAACGGTTCGATGCGAATACATGTATCGTTACACCCCGAATATTCATGTATGTAATGCCTTAGAAAGCTGCATTTATACAATTAAATAGAAAGTAAGCAGAAAGTAATGATTCAAAATGATTTCTATTTTCCTGTGAAGACAGAGCTGAATTTTCAGCAGTCAGTACTGCTGTCTTAAGTGTCACATGACCCTTCAGAAATCATGCTAATATACTGATTTGTTAACTTCTTGTTAAAAAAATTCTTATTACTATCACTATTGAAAACAATTGTGCTGCTTAATATTTTTTTGGATACATGTCCTGTCAGGATTATTTTTTATATTATTTCTATAAAATAAAAACTTCCACTAGGTATGTTTACTGTCACTGTTGAATTGTGTCAGACTTTTGAAAATCGTTTTTAATGATTTAAATACAATTCAATTGTTTTTATCTGAACTGCCTAAAAAACTCTCAAATCCTAATCATAATGATGGGCAACTGGTACATATGTGTGGATTTTAATTTGCTCGAGCATTATCTTTGATCTCTGAGCATGTCTAGCAAGGCTTTTCCCTCAATAAGATATTTCAAAGGCTAGTGGGCCTTTTTAGTCCCCCCCCCCATACTTCCGTGCTTTGCCACATAATCCCATTATGTTGGAAACAAATTGCTTTAGTTCAAGGGTGCTTCTCCTTTCAGGCTTCTGTATGCTTTTCTGATTCCTGGAATGCTCTTGATTTTTTTTTTAGGGATCAAAACCAAAGTTGTTGATGTTACCAAGAAAGACGAGGTAGAAGCCTTGGCAAAGGACTTTGACTATGTGGATGTGCTCTTCAATGTTGCTGGGTATGTATTTCTCATCAAAAGCAGTGAATTTAACTAATTATTTTTTTATATTGAAATTTGTGGTCTACCCTTTGCTAGAATGTACCACCTTCATGAATGATGCAATAGCATGACTATATTTAACAGCATATGGTTTCCTTTGATGTGCATGGGGTTTCTCGTTCTTCTTTCTTTGACACAGATTTGTCCATCATGGCTCAATACTGGAGTGTGAGGAATCAGACTGGGACTTCACTATGAACGTGAATGTCCGTAGCATGTACCTGATGATCAAGGCCTTCCTGCCTAAGGTCATCTTGTCTTCCTCCTGTCTAGGATTATCCTTGAACACCTCATGCTACCTCTTTTTCGCCCCCATTATCCCTGGAAAAGACCTTTGCATTTAAAGATTATGTTTCCTCCCCATCTTGTTTGTTCTTTAGGTTCAGAGTACAAAACAGATCTGAACTATGCAGTTTAACACTTAATACTTGTGATGTCATGAAGATGCTCAAACAGCAACCCAGACGATATCAAATTAGTTTGTCAAATGAATACAACTTATCAATCACTGTGCTAATACCAACGTTTAAAAGATTGCAAAGTTTATTTAAGTTTGATATGACTATTAAAGACATTAATATACAGTAAATGTGCTTTAAAATGTTGCGTACGGCCATGGCAAAGCTTAATATTTGATATGTTAATTTTTTGCTCAAGCAACTACATGTTGCCAATAACTGTCATCTGCCATTTGATGCATAGTACTTTAACCAGTCGGCCAATTTAAACTGATTCCATCTCCATGTAGATGCTGCCTCGTAAATCTGGTAACATCATCAATATGGCATCTGTGGCATCCAGTATCAAAGGTAATAATTATATTCTGTAGCAACCTATTTGCATTTTGAAGCCTAATTATAAATAGGCTGCTGTGATACATCATGTTGTATATCAAGATTTGACCCTTTGCACTTAATTACATGTGATGATTGACATTGTCCCATGTAGCTCTTGGCATATTATCTTACCACCCATTATCTCCTGTCTGGCTGATGCTGAAATTGGATAAATGCCAGGTCAAGTGAAGTTTGCCCTCTCCTAATTGCTCATCCTTAATTGCATGTCCAGGAGTTGTGAACAGATGTGTCTACAGCACGTCTAAAGCTGCCATCATTGGACTGACCAAATCGGTGGCTGCAGATTTCTTGGAACAGGGGATCCGTTGCAATTGTATCTGCCCTGGTATGCTACTTTACGTATTGGTTTCCTATATTAACGTAAGTCCCTGTGACATACAAAACGTTGCTGTACCTAATGATGTTATGAGTCATTTTGCTTCGTTTGACCTTTACAGGAACTGTAGATACGCCTTCATTACGGCAGAGAATCCAGGACAGACCTGATCCAGAGCAGGTACTGTACATCCAAGAAACAGTAATCTGAAGCTGTCATTTTCCATTTTCAAAAGTCTCTCAGGAAAGCACAGCCAGAGAGGTTTCACGCAAAAAACATGCCAGCAATTCCTTATGAACTAAGTTTTGGTCATGATAAACTCTGGCAATCGTAGAGACAAAGTCTGTCTTCTCTCAATAAAAATTAATGAGTCTTAGAGTTTTATACACAGCAGAAGCACATCTGAAAAGAGAAAGTTAATATAAATATACACTACTGGTTTTATTTTATTTTTCAGTGTCACATCATTGCACAATATTATCTATGTTGAAATGATATTTTGCTGCTTAATTTCTGTAAGCACTAATGCACTAGTAATGAAAAGTTTTCAGTAAGGGATTTAAAAATACCTGAATACTTTTATTTAGTACAGATGCAATACATGGATGAAATAAGATAAGACATTTGTTACAGAGTATGGGAATTGGAACATGGCACATCTGCTTTTTGAACCCTTTCTGAGAATGCTTGTGTATAAACCTTTATGATGCTTCTGTGAAGCTTCTGTGAAAATAATTTTCCTCACACAATCTCTTGGCATTAGCACCTTTTATCAACTGGGTACAAAAATCCTTTTTATACAAACATTTTTTTCTCAACAGCAGTTACTAATCATATAAAAATAGCTCTTAATGTCATCCTGCTGGGCATAGACTTGCTGTGTTTCAATCTCTCAGGCTTTTAAAGACTTTATGGCCAGACAGAAGACTGGGAGATTGTGTACTGCAGAAGAAGTGGCACATCTGTGTGTGTACTTGGCCTCAGATGAGGTGAGTCTTTGACCGGTTATTATTTTTTTTGTAAAAGACACACCGTGTGGTATTGTAACGTGGTGTTGCCTTTTTAAAAATTGGATTAAAAGTGTAGCTGGATATGTTCAAATAATCAAATGATTTTATTCCTACAGTCTGCCTATGTAACAGGAACAGAGGCCATCATTGATGGAGGATGGAGACTCTGAGGATGTTTTGTTACGTTTACGAGACAATCTTTAACATGCATGCAATTTGATATCCAGAAAAAAAACAAATGTTTGAATTTCTTTATTTTTATAACTTTAATGCTGTTATGGTGCAATTAATTGTACTGAGTATGAACTCGATCGTTCTTGGTCAATGATGTAAAAAATCACTTATTGCCAATTTTCCAATTCATAAATAAAGATGAGAATTATGAATGAAACCTGGCTAGTAGTGAATGAAAATTCGTTATAAACATAAATAATAATAATAATAATAAAATACTAATTTCCTGGCTTTAGCTTGACTATATGTGACGTTTGTATTTGGTAAAAAATGAAAACATTGATAAAACATTGTGGATGTCGCGTGATGGTGGAGTTATGATAAACACAGAACTCTCTTGCCAACGTCTCGTGATTGGTTAGTTACTGTTAGCTCTAACCAATCACTAAAGGAGGAGGGACTCCAGCTGTCACATTTCCGGATGCCTCCACCGGGTAAAAGATTAACCTTTTAAAATCTATCCACGCTTTCTTGGATCAAGCGCTTATATTTTTGTATATCTGTGTCTTTATTTGTGTAGACCTCAGCACATGTTGATCAATACCTTGTAGATGGTCAAACTTACAGACACTACCACATGAGATTGGTTTTGATTGCCATGATTGTTTGTTTTCATTATTTCATGTCATCTAATTGATTTACCATAACAAACATTAAGAATCGTTAACAGAGAAAGGACAATGTCTTTATCACGCAAAACAACAGGATTGCAATCGTCTTGAAACAAGGAAGGAGATTAATCATATATTTTAGAAGACAGTTGTAAATGCTGTAAATAGGAATACCTGGGCTAAGAACACTGTGATGTCAGTAATGCTATTCAGTGAGTGGTTTACTACGGTCTTACAAACAGAGACCATATGCCATGCGCTCTTCAGTCTGATATAGCACCATATGGCCCAGGCGTCGCGTTTAGTCCTGTCACAATCCGATTAACCTGTTAAATAAAGCAGTCGGTTTCTTTTCTAGTACTCGTGTTATTTCCTCTTTAATGTACATTGATAACAGCTAAGCATTCATCGATAGACATAAGCTGTATTCACAAAAATTGTTGATAAACCGGAGCCGGTCATGAGCACGTGCAATGGCTAGAAGAGTCGAGCGAGGATAGAGCAGAAGTACAGTGCCATGGAGGATGCCCAGTCCAGACCACATTCAGCCCAATCCACATACTCGCAGATGACCGAGGATGCAGCCTCCGCGTTGGGAAATCATGCAGCAGTAGGTTATTATTTACATTCCCTCATTTTATGCTGTTTCTGTCTATATTATTTCAGTAGAGAACTTAGATTAGTGCATTTTTTGAAGTAATACAAATAATTTTCCTTTTCATCTTCTCACTCAAACTTTCCGTTGTGCAATTAATCAAAATACTATATAGACTGCTTATACTGTAGTCCATCATCCAGTGTTGGTTTAAAGACTAACTGCAAACTCTAAAAGGCTGTAATGCAATGACAAAATCATTGTTGATCTTTGGTCGTGGTTTTATAACAATGACTGTAAATGTCAATGAATAAAATTGTGTAGAAATGTTCTGGTTTAATATTTTTTCAAATGTGATTTATTCACATGATTGAGGTTTGTTGATTTTCCAGCAGAAGCTAAATATTAAATTTTCCAGTCTTTAGTTTCACATGGTTCTTTGGAAATTATTCTAACAGTTTATTTTTAAATTGTAAACAAAATATTTCACAATATCACAATTTTTACTGTATTTTTTATCAAATAAATGTAGCCTTGGAAAGCATAAGAAAAAACAACAAAAACATTTTTGGTCCGTTCTTTTCTTTATCTCTAGGTTTAAACTATTAATCGCAATCAATTGAACTAAAAAAAAAGTTTGTTTACTGTTCTGTGTATATTTATTTTATATAAATACACACATACAGTACATGTATATATTAAGGGGAAAAAATAATAATTTATATACAAGTGTAAATATATATATATATACAAATAAAAAAATATATAGATATGTGTATTTATAACACACACACACACAATCTCATAGTATGTATACATAAACTTTTATTTTAATTGCAATTAACCGTTTTTATCTCTGACATGGAAATACATCATACATTACTATGTATTATATGTTGCACTACATAAAAAAATATTATATATGCAAATGTATATTTTGCTTCTAAGATCACTGCTTGTCTCTTCACTCTTCAACAGCATCACCTTACTGTCAGTCAGACAGTGCTGGTGGTTCCGAAGCGCTCAGAGAGCCCCAATCCGAGTATGACCGAAGAGACGACTTATGTCCCTCAACCGGTGTCTTCAGTTGATGCTTGTACTAACACAGACCCTCCGTACGAATGCTGCCCATGGCTGCGCAGACTGTGCCCGTGTCCACCCAGAGGCCTGCTGGCCATCGTTATCACCAAAGGTTAGAAAAGGGTTCTTCCCAAATCTTCCCAAACAGGATGATAGTGATTTGTTTTTCTAAAGCTTGGGGTCAGAAGGGGATTTTTAAGGCTTGCAGAAGAAATGTGATACTTTATTTAACAAAAAATAAATTATATTATAAAATGTTATCACAATTCAATATAGCTTTGTTTTGTCTTAATATATTTGAATTTGTTCCTGTGAACAGTGTCTGTTTGTTTTTGTCCCCTTTGTAGTGTCCATGGCCGCAGTGCTCTTTGGGGTAGTTTGGTCAGTTACAGAGAAGGAATGTCTTCCTGGCGGGAACCTCTTTGGCATCGTGACCTTGTTTATTTGTTCTGTGGCCGGAGGAAAGCTGTGTGGACTTATACACTTTCCAAACATGCCACCTTTACCTCCACTACTTGGTATGAGCAATTGTTGTGTTGTTGTCTGTTGTTAATAATGTAGCAATTACAACACAACACTTGCATGCAGCACAGTTGCGTGGTCAGCATGGTGAATTCATGTGACTTACTCAAATTTTTGATTGCTGTTACTCAACAAATTTCAAATTGGAAATGTGAGCTCAACCTAAGGAAATACAGGCTGTGTTAGGGATGGCTTGCAATGCATATGGCTAAGTACATTCTTGTAAGTTAAACCTGTAACGCTTCCGCGCTGTCGCGACGTCGCTTTGCAGCATAACAGGAGAACTCGGAGGCAGACTTGAATCAAAAAAACGTGAGAGTTTATTAACCAAAACGAAGAACGCTGAACGAAAACACAGTCTATGCAGACAACTATGCAAGACATTACTTTAACAATGACTAACTAGAACTGAAAAACAAAGGGCTTTAAATACACAACCTAATTAGATACAAACACAAGGCACCTGGGGAGACACAGCTGGTAATTAATTAGGACCTGGGCGGGGTTACACAGGAGCACATGGACATGAAATGACAACATAAACACAACACAGAGAAACCATGGAGCGCCTGGGGGCGTGACAGTGGGGTCCTGAAGGGGAACAGGACCTGAATCATGGTGAGCATTGGGCAAGACTGGGTTTAGACTGTGGAGCAGAGGTGGGCCTGGACCGTGAAGCACTGCAGGACCTGGGTCATGGAGCAATGGCAGACTGTGGACAGCTGAGGACATAGACCACTCAGCATTGACAGACCATGAATCAGTGGAGCAGAACGCCACCGAGTCAGAACCGGAGGAGCATGAAGCCAGGGTGGAGCCAGCAGAACAGGTAAACACCACAGCAGAGCGGACGTTGAGAAGGATTCTGTCTATGATATTCACTTTCTAAGAGTGTCTGATTTCCCCATTATAACCTAACAATAGCACAGACTGCTTGAGTACAAGTTTTTCCCTAAATGTTAAAGGTCTCTGCCAGGGTTGCAGTGTGTGACAGTCCTCTCTGGAATGCTGTGACCAACAAAAGCCTCTTTTACTGCTGTCACTGCGACTCTGAGATACGCCGCCTCGACTCAAAATATCTGCTCTGCGTGGGCAGGTTTTATTTTACCTCTCTCGTGTCTGCTGCTGGCCATGGACATGCTGTCTCCATAGTTGGCAAAACAGCTTCATTAAGTGATGTACTTTGGGTTACTGAGATGTGTCCTATCTTGGGATGTCTGGCCACTAAAGAGATGCTGAGGACTTGTGAGGCATTTATAATGGATTGGTGGCCTTCACGAATGCTGCAATGGATATTCCTTTACTCTTCTGATGCTGATAGCACACAGTAGCTGAAGTAAAGAGTCTCAAGCAGACCGGAGTAGGACCCTGGATTGTCACAGAGGGTGGACTATTGCATTACTGATGTTTACTATGATATTCTCTTGTTTGAAAAGGCTTAAATGTTTTAAAATGTGCGTCTAGGAGTCTCAATAATTAAAGCCATGCTGAAGAACTGTAACCAAACCTTTCTGAGGTCAAAAGTTGCATGCTGTCATTTATGAGCACAATGTTGCATTGAGCTGGTGGCAGTAGTAGTGTGGCCTCTTTATATTTGGGCTGGACACAAAACTGTTATTACTACCTGTTTTTATCTACATTGAACAGTGACAGTCTGTTCAGAGAACTGGGTTTGAAATTAAATGGCTTCCCCAAAAATAGAAGTTTTGAGAACCAAAAGATCCTTTTTTTTTTGGTGCCACATTTTCTGGATTATGCTATTTCTTGATGATGATGATGTGTTCAGAATTGTTCAGAGGGTAGAATATGGTGTTCATCATTGTCATTTGGCAGTGAAATTGTTAGCATTGTCTTCATACTTAGCTTGGAATGTGGGCTGCCTTTTGGCTTATTTTCTTGCTGGAAGCCTGTAATGCAGTGGGATACGGTCGCCTTGTGTGAGAGGACTGTTTGTAGAACCTTAGAAAAACAGGGTGTGGGGAATAATAACAAGACTATATCCTCCTGTTTGAGAAAGTGAACCTTTATATCTATGACAGAATGAAAATGGTGAACTTTTCTTTGCTCGTGGACAAGACATGTGAAACTCTGGTCGTTCTGGTCAATTAAACTCATGAAGCAAAAGGTAACCAATACTTATAAGTGCATTTGTTGCCTGTGTTTTTCCTTTGGAAGTGGAAGAGAAGTGTGGGCGTGTAAATGTGAGAAAAAGATTTAGAGAGAGAGAGCTAGACAGGCATGTAGGAAGCATTAACAAGTTGCTCTATCAACATGATGAGACACGACCAGCCACACTGGGCTGAACTGCATTAAAAGCCCGCACCTGAGTGTCCATGTACTCCAGCGGGACAGGATTCACCAGCAGTGACTTCAACACCACTGGCACTGAGCTGCAACAGGAAAAAACCAATAAAAACATTACACTGGTTCAGACAGCTCGCTTCAATAATACACATGAATACTTTGCAAAGTTGACACGTCCTGCTGTGTGATATTTAATATGAGGTAATCAGTCTACAGTCTGATGCCTACAAAAGGCTTGATCAAACATTATGCCACACACTCACACACTTTTGGATTTATAAATTGTATTTTATTTTCTGTCAACATTATTTGGTCTTTAATTTGTATATATTTATTTAATGTAATGTAAAATGCAACGCACACACATATATATTCTTTACATTTCATGTCTGATCTGTTTGTTTATTTTGTTCACAATATTGAAATGTGTATTGAGTGTTTTTCTCCAAACTATATATTTGTTTATCTAAATACAGATATTAGGTGCTGTCATTGCATTAATTAGAGACCGTACAGCGAGTCACAGTTTTTTTTAAACATTCGTACATGGTGGCTCTTTACAGTCACAGCAGTAATCAGCTTCACCAAGGCTGAATTTCGTTGAAGCTGTTATTTACCAGAGCCAAACTCTAACTGTGTTATTTACAAACCTCACTGTAAATCCAGCAGTCGTCAATTTAGCTGGCAAAGCATGATCCCAAACCAAAACCCTAAAAGAGGGATCTTTCAAATCTGCACCAAAAATCAAAACATCTGAGAGTGGATGATGTGTCCTTGATCTGATGCTGGTGAATTCCAGAGAGCTGACTGTTGATGGCTCAGGATGGGTTAATTGTAGATGTCAGCTGTCAAACCCGGTAACCAGATGAACAAACATTATACCTGGCCCAGATTTCTATATGTGACACACAACAGCTCTATTAATGGATATTCATGGCAGAGATTTTGTTCTTTTGTTCCTCAGTATTCTGCTTTAAAGGTAATATTTAATGGCCACACATTCCTGTACGTTTGACCATGTCTTCAACACAACCTGTATACTGCAGGTTTTTATAGCCCATATTGTGGAGCAGTCTCCAGATGCTGTGGTGTCCATGTGTCCGCCAGTGGTTTTTCATATATTCACCATGAGCATTTTCACTTGGCCCTCGGCCAGAGCAGCGAGCCTGTTCATCTCCCTTATATCTTTTAGCATGAGCTCCATATTGTGTGGGGAACTGGCATCTGCTTTCAGTGTTCCAGACACTTCATGGTGTGTGTACATGTGTATGATGAAAGATTTATTGTGCATTACATCAATGATTGAGCATTAGCTGACAAAGAAACATTCTCCTAATCATAAAATATCTCATGCTACCAACTCTTGCCCAGATGTGAGCCAAATGCATGGCCATTGATGAAACACATTATTGGCTTTGTGTGGTAAGACACACTTGGAGTCTATGGCGCCTCATCACGGCTGCCGTAAAGCTCTGTCACAATGACCCAAAACAGCTGTGTGACAGAACAGACATCCCTGTGCAATTTCCTGGACTTGTCCACTGAAGTCTTGAAGTCTTCATTTTCTACAGCAGCTTGAGACATATCAATGCTATCCACTGTGATCTACTGTCCACATCATTAACATTACAAAAATGAAGCAGCTTCTCCAGTTAAACAGGGTTTCTTGAGGACATGTAGATCTATGCACCATGGAAAACCCTTCCTAATGTCTGTACACCTTTAAAAAGAGGTGAAATATATGAAATAATAATAGTGTCTTTTTGAGTTGGTCTGGTTTAAATTTGTACATTTTGTTTCGTGCAAAATCACAGAATTAATGCATAATTCTGTGTTAGTATCATGTAAGGACTGAAAATTGCGTGATACTATCACGTAAAAGATTACAATGTAATTCAGTGACAGGCATCAGGCGTGATCCACTCACGGATTACTGGATTCATTCAATATAACATTTATACTTTTATTGTAGCACCTAGCCCCAGCTTTACCCTAAACCTACCCACATCTGAACAATATAAAACACACACAGACAATAAAAGTCCTGTCACAGGTATTTATTGCAAAAACTGACCATAAGCAGTAAATAAAAAACATTACAAAGAAGTTGTTGCATTTCAAGTCCTTCTGAAGCCATACGATGTCTTTATGTGAAGAAGAGAGTAAAATACAAGGTTTTAATCGCTCCGTTAACGCGTTCACTCAAAGACACTCTCGTCCTGTAGAATGATACACATCGATCAGCAGACACACGAGAGCCAATAACATTTCACAACAGCATGACGCCATCGGTCACGAGACACGCGAGAGCTAATAGAATTTTACAACCAAGTCTGACGTGAGGAGACTCCAGGCGGCATTTTTCTGCCTGCAACAGATGAGTCCCAGCGGACAGAGAGATGGTGTTCAATCCTTTTGTCTCGGAAAGAATTAGAATATTAATACTTTTTAATAAATAATGTCGGTAGTTGTAACGGCTGGTTTATCTTGTCTTTTATTAACGGGTGCTAGGGGCAGGTGTTGGGTTACGTGCTCATATCAATAAATGAATATAAATAAAACTGTTGTGACTGTTTACAGTGAAAAATCACACCCCAATACATATACAACAATGGCAATATAATTAACCAATATTTTAATCCAAATTCTTGCGTGGATCACGGATGATGCCTGTCACTGAATTACATTGTAATCTTTTACGTGAGTCCATTACGCAATTTTTTATGATTACGTGACACTAACACGGAATTATGCATTAAGAGTTTGTGGTTATTTCACGCAATTCTATGAGATCAGGTTGCAAAAAATACAGTGTGGTTTAACATTGTTAATGCTAAAGTAGAAACTGGAATTTTTAAGCAACTTTAACACAGACTACTTTTAGTTTAAGTGCTGATCAGGAAGTGTGACTGCAGATAAAATCATTTTAAAATGTATGCACCAAACAGGTTTTGCAGGAACGACCAGCGCTATAAGTACCAGGACACAAGAAAATAAACACAAATTTATTTACATAGGTGCTTCATATCCCTTTGCTAATAACATTCAAATCTAAAACCTGAGAAACTATTTCTCAGTGTGCAGTGGTGTTCAGGAATAAGATGATCATTTACTTTTTAATCATTTGCTTATTTTCTTTTTTAAAGAAAGAAAAAATAATAAATACAATTCTATTTTGTAATTTTACATTATTTATTCAGACACGAAGCCCGCGAAACTCAGGTCCCAGATGTCGAGATGTACCTTTAATTTTCACCTCATTAAAAAATCATCAGTTCAAGCTATTTTATTATGTGGGTAAGTTGTTGATTAGTCTTTTCCATTAATCCCATCATTTTGTTTGTTTAGACTGATTGCATGAATAATCAGTCATAGCACGATGCAAACATTGCCTCTTCTTGTGTGATTTTACCCCATTCATTTTTAGTTACAACTGTTTGTGCTCTACATGTTTAACTGAGCAACACTGCTTATCCTTCATACACAGATCCTGTCGGAGAAGTGTGATGAAGAGGAGGATGACAACGGTGATGAAGAAATTGATGTAGTTTCACCAAAATGAGTCTGCCGCCAGGGGTAGACATACGGTGTTCGAGACGAGAGAGCTCACATGCTGCAACTTAAAAAAACACATGCAAACGACAACACATTAAAAAAACATCATCATCAGTTTGACAACACAAGCGCTGCAAACACAGAAACACGCTGCAAATAGCAAGGACCACAACCAAATGTTTCAAAAAGTGACGAACCCATCTGAGACCTGATTATTTGTTCAGTGGCTTTTGATCTTTACCTTCTAGTTCAGCAACAACACCTCTGCTCTGACCAAAAAACACACAGGTCCCAGATGGGTTCGTCATTTTTTGAGGTCTTTTCAGTTTTTTTTTTAAGTTGCAGCACGTTGAACTCTCACGACCACCATACAGACAACACAATAACAGGCTGATCTTAAACAAACAAGTTTATTTTGTTGACAACTTTTGAAGGATCTCCAAACCAAATTATAATTATATTATCTATATAATTATTTTGGCAAAGACCATCCATTTTCTTCAGTGTTTACTCAACTCTGCAGAATCAATCTGATGGTTAAAGACCTGCTGGTCCAGAGGTGCAATTAGGCATTGACTGGACTAGATTAGAAGCCTTTTTTCATCTTTTAGATGCATTAAGTGCTTAAAACAAGATACACTCTTAAAAATAAGGGTTCATTTTTAGCATAAATACAGTAGTTTCTTGGAAACATTTAACTAAACAAAAGTTTCTTTAGATTATTGTTCTTTACACATAGAAAAGAAAATGGTTCATTCTTAAAACTGGTCACTGAAAGATTCTTTGAGGGAACAAAACTGGTTCTTCTACGTCATTGCTGCAAAAACTCTTTTTTTTACAACCTTTATTTTTAAAAGTGTCGGGTTCATAGCTTGCTCAAACAGCTATTCCATAGCTTCTTGTTCAACTATTAATCCACTACTATTTATCAGTAGTTACTAGGGGTCTGCCGAGACGAGACCAGACCAGATGGGTTCATGAGAACGAGAAGAAATTAAAAAAAAATGTAAAAATAAAAATAAATCCTCAATGATAAAATATATTGGGGGAAAATTATTTTATTTAAACAAAAACATTGTAGGTGCATTTTGTAATCAACTTTTGAAATTAAACTATTTTAATGAATTACATGCAGTAATAAACAACATGCGGACACTGCAAAATATTTTGTCACATGAACAATAAATAACAAAACATGTAAAATAGTGAAAATAAATAAAAACAAATAACACAAATATTCCTTTAAAAGTAAGCGATTTTTAAAAAAAAAAGCTTCAAAAAACAGAGTCGGGCCAAATACCTAAACAAACTAAGCATGCTGGACGCGGAAAGTGAAGTGCCGCGAGATCTCGTCACACCCCTAATAGTTACTAACACACCATAACCACTTGGTTTGTTGTGTTTATTTTATTGTCATGTTTAGAATTTGAATTCTATATCTAGAATATTGAATTCTATATCTAGAATATTGAATTTGATTTTATGGCAATGTATCACTCTGGTATTGAGATAATCTCATACTGGACATGGTTCAATATACATATATACATTTATATATATATATATATCTATATCTATATATCTATATATCTATAAAGGACCGAATACAGCCTATATTGTTAAATCTGACTTGGTTATGTGGCAAAGGGGTCATTTTTCTAATGAGCTACATGTTGAACTTTCCCCAAATAAAAGATAAGATATATTGTGAAACGTATTTTTTAGTGTTTGTGTTTTTCTCTGATGGAAACTAATCCCTATATCTCACAAAATCAGTGTCTTTTTTTCAAAGACTCTGGGGTGAATTAAAGCACATGATAAACATCTTTCAAGTGGACTATATTGTGCGCACAAACCGCCGGACACAGAACAGGTTTTATAATCAGGCTTAATATGAATCGTGAACGTCTATCCAGTAATGTGTTTATGACACTTAATAAGGATTAGAAGCCAATCGCTGGGTCAGCTATGAGACATGAGCATGTGTCTGCATGCAGCATAGCCAAGTTAGATTCTCTCTGCATGTTTGCCATGCTATCTACAAGTTAACAGCTCACATTTGACACTTTCTTTGGATGGAGGCACATGGGTAAGTCTGTTCTTTTGTCTGTCAATTATCAATAAAGAAAAGTGGGCTACAGAGCAGTACATATATCAAAGCCCGGTCTCATGAAAATACCTATAAATAGTACGCCAAATAAAAACGAAAACTGGTGGTATTTGCAAAAATGGATTTTGGTTTATATATATGACACTTACGTGTTTGGCGTGCACAGTTGTCACGTGCATGATGCTAAATTTGTTGGCGTGCATATGATACCCCACAACCCTAATCCTAGCCATTGTGTTGAATAAACATGCTATTTTTGTTTTATATGCGCTTTTTATATGTACATTCATGAGGTTGGGTAGTATATACACACTATAAGTTCTTGCACAATCCAACGTGTTTAAAACTGAACTGGAAATGAGGTGCTGGGCGTCCGGCCAGAGGAGAACTGGACCCAACTAAGCCTGGTTCTCCCCATTCTCTCATGGATGGGGTTTTGGTTTCTTGCCGCTGTCGCCTCTGGCTTGCTTAGTAGGGGACACCGGATTTCCAATGATTGTCGTCTAGACTACAGAGACCGTCTCTGCATTTGATAAATAAAGTTTAATTCTCGTCATTATACATTACCATTACTCTGTTGTTCTATTTGATAATGTACAGTGCTTTGCTACAATCTGTATTGTTAAAAGCGCTATATAAATAAAAGTGACTTGACTTATATCAACAGGCCTAAAATATAGGTCATCTTGCATGGTGTCGATACAGTGATTAATTAGTGTGTTGCCTTGACTGTTATTTGACTCATTTCTTGTCATGTTAGTATGTGGGGAGGTGTCAGTTGACTGTTTTCTTTCTCTTCTGTAGTATTCCTCAGCTAATTTCCGAATACACAGTACATCCATAATGTGGCCTGCTAAGTGTTAAACCATTAGTGCATATAGAACCAGTCATTTGCTGTCAGCCCCTGTCCCGTCCTCTCCTGTCCTCCATGACGCCGCAGGTCCCAGTGCCCAGACCATCATATTCTCAGGCCAGGGAGAGTCTGGTGAAGGCTATTCCCTCTAAGATCATCTGTCTTTTTGCCTGTGGGGGAAAAGACTGTCGATATGAGGGTCCAGCGTGCTGGAGCATAAGCCAACAGGCCATTAAAGGAGTCTTCTCCAGCTGGTGAGGCCTACAGTGTTTCTAGTGTCTGGATGATTAAAGGAACACTCCACTTTTTTTGGAAATAGATTCATTTTCCAACATCCCTAGAGTAATACAGATGTGTTTTACCGTTTTTGAATCCATTCAGCCGATCGCCGGGTCCGGTGGTCCCAAAATTAGCATAGCTTAGCATAAATCATTGAATCAGATTAGACCAGCTAGCGTCGCGCTATAAAATGACTAAAGTGTTTCGATATTTTTACATTTATTTAAACCCATTTAAAACTTGACTTTTCTGTAGTCGCATTGTGTACTAAGACTGGCGGAAAATGCAAAGTTGTGATTTTCTAGGCTATGACTAGGAACTATACTCTCATTCCGGCGTAATATCATTGCGCCTGCTTCACTCATGGTACGGCAGCAAAATTCC
>JAUCMT010000001.1:18737759-18750334 GCA_032357475.1 Enteromius thamalakanensis
CTGGGCGGGGTTACACATGACAGGAGCACATGGGGAGAACAAATGAAAACAAACACAAAGCACATGGACATGAAATGTCAACTTAAACACAACACAGAGAAACCATGGAGCGCCTGGGGGCGTGACATAACCATTATACAACCATTATGCAATTTCCATAATGAATACAAAGAATAGCCCCCAAAAAATAAGTAATTCTGATCGAAACTTCATAGCAAGTTTTAAATTGATTGTAAATGTGTAATTGACTGATTTGTACAAATTTGTAAATAAAATGTGAGATAAGTACGATTTTGTGAACAAACGATTCAGCTATGAAAGAAAAGACAATTGGAAATGTTATAGAGATGTCTGTTTCAGATAAATGCTAGGCTATTCTTTTGAAACATTGTTTTAAATATTGATAATGTTTCTTGAGCACCTAATCATTATATCACAAGGAATACATAGAATTTAAAATACATAAAAATTGAGACAGCTATTTTAAATTGTAACCATATTTTACAGTATTACTGTATTTCATTATGCGGTAATATTGCATTTTATTTTATTTACTTGATGGGGATTAAAAACTTATTTCAAAACCAATTCAAACTGCTCCCCAAACTTTTGAATTGTATTGTATAATTCGATTTCCCCCACCGCTGAAACATAAACTGCTTGTGTTATTTCTTCGTTTTTGTTGTTTTTTTCTCAGAGTGCTCAGTTTCATTGTCAGTGTGAGGACTGTAATGAATGACTGTTGGGTTTCTGTTTGTGTTATTCAGTAGTGTTGTTTTCTCTGTGTGTGTCTGCAGGCATGCTGCTGGCAGGGTTTATCCTCAGAAACATCCCTGTGGTGACAGATGCAGTTTACATTGACGTTAGATGGTCTGCTTCTCTGAGGAACATTGCGTTGGGTGTCATTCTGGTCAAGGCTGGGCTGGAATTAGACGAAAAGGTATGAAACTTCACCGGCCCCTGTAGAGTGACACCAAAAACATTGCTGTTTGCCCGAGAGCCTGTGCCTTCATGCTCTTGAGAATTGTCTTTCAGCCAATCGCCACATTATTTGTTTAAGATTTTTTTTAAGTTAACTGATGAAAAAATATGTTTTTTCCTAAGATACTGTTTTTGTGTGTATTCCAGGCTCTGAGGAAGCTGAAAACCGTGTGTTTGAGTTTGTCCGTTATCCCTCTGATCTGCGAGGCAGCCACTATGGCTGTGGTCTCCTATTTATTATTGGGTCTTCCATGGGTCTGGGGCTTTATTTTAGGGTAAAACACTGCTTTTCATAAGACAAGAACTTCTCTGACAATATCTGTTGGTACCAACCTAATTGCTGCCATTTTTTGCTCTGTAGGTTTGTTCTTGGGGCTGTTTCTCCAGCTGTTGTGGTTCCGTCTATGCTGCTTCTGCAGAAGGAAGGATATGGTGTAGAACAGGGTATACCTACTCTTCTCATAGCAGCATGCAGCATTGATGACATCATAGCAATTACCTGTTTCACAACCTGCTTGGGTATAGCTTTCGCCACAGGTAAGCCAAAAGATATCCAAAACGGAGCAAATTCACACAGTATATTTCGAGACATTAACAGTGTTTTTAATTTTTTATTTTATGACAGTGTTTGTATATATATACACACACACACTTTAAAGAAAAATAAATAAATCAAACATTCCACAAAATTCTTTGCTTTTTAATCATTCTTTAATGAACAGAACATTCAAAAGATCAGCATTTATTTCATATAGGAGATCCTCGTTAAGTAAAAATTAAATTCTCTTAAAAGAAAAATGGACCCCAACCTTTATAATAAGGTGTGCCTATAACTTTTGCATATTAACGCATGCAGTTATTTCAATATATATATTTTTTTTATTTAAGACGTTTGAATTGTAGGGTTTTATGGACATGCTTGGTGTTAGTGGTTCCATCTTACAGTAGTGTTCTCTATCGCCCTCTGCAGGCACTGTGTGGGTAAATATACTGAGGGGACCCCTGGAGGTATTAGGTGGGGCGGTCACTGGTGTGGTCTTAGGGTACTTTCTCCGCTACTTTCCCAGCAGAGACCAGGTATGTGGAATAAAACTATATGATAAAGAAGTATGTGTTCAGATAAAAAAAATAAATTATTTGTTGAAGGGTCATGGTTTTTGTGTCTTTTACCTATCACACAGGGAAACCTCCCGCTGAAGCGGTCCTTCCTGGTTTTGGGGCTGGCCGTGTTTGCTTTGTTTGGCAGTGATGTGGCTGGTATTCCCGGAGCAGGAGGACTCTGTACGATAGTGCTGACGTTTGTGGCTGCAATCGGCTGGGGCAAAGCTAAGGTCTGCATCCCTTCTTCCAAACACTACAGGGATGTGAAAGACTAGTTAACTAAATATATCATTTTTTTGCACATTTGATTTGCTTTATATTTTTTACAAAGACTACATTATGACCTTTTTTAAATCAGTGTGTGATTTTGAAAAAACATGCATTGTGTGACTTAAAATGTATGATTTATATAGAGTATATCTGGAGGGAAAAACTTGATTTAGTTTTAGCCCAGACCTTACAGATCTTTCTCCCCATTTTCTCAGATCTAATGTCAGTGTGTGTGTGTGTGTGTGTGTGTGTGTATGTTTCAGGCTCCAGTGGAAGCGGTGGTGGAGAGGTTTTGGCTACTGTTCCAGCCTCTTCTCTTTGGTCTCATCGGTGCTGAGGTTATCATTACTTCTTTGGAGGTCACGACTGTGTGTGAGTGTTATTTCTACAAAACGGATTTAATAAATGAACTGGAATAAACTAAAGTAATTGAGATGTCAGCACTTCTCATGTAAAGCATTCAAACATGCAGTTGACCAGATGTCTATCCTCAGTTCTAGGTATAGCAGCCCTGTTCATCGCACTTACGATACGCCTAATTGTCACTTTTGTTGTGGTACTGCGAGCCAGCTTTAACCTGAAAGAGAAAGTCTTCATCGCTCTTGCCTGGATGCCTAAAGCCACAGTACAGGTATGCTTTGTATGTAAGTCTAGACCCTCTGTTTTACAGTGCCTTTGTCTTTTACTAAGTCCTAGGATTTTTAGACACGTGTGAGCTTAATGACAATAAACGAAATGCACATGACATCACATATGAATGCTATGTGATTGGTTTCAGGCTGCAATTGGCTCTACAGCTCTGGACATGGCACGCTCTAAGAATGACCTCGAGCTGCAGAGGTACGGCATGGATGTCCTCACTGTAGCTGTGCTGTCCATCCTCATCACTGCTCCTATTGGAGCACTCCTAATCAGCCTGCTCAGCTCTCGACTCCTGCAGAAACCAAAGAACCCTGAGTGGGGTGAGATATTTGTACACACACACACACACCCACACACCCACACACCCACACACACACTTACACCCACCTAGGCAACACTTTAGGAAATCATTGGCAAGAATCTGAATTCAGTTCCAAACAGCTGGGACAGATTTTGGATAAATTATTTTGGCCAGGAAAAAAAAATATATTTTTTTAATGTTTTGATTGATTTTAAACCATTGAAATCAAATAAATATTAGTATAGTATAGTCAGTATAAAAAAAAAAAAACAACTTTCATTCTATATTGTTAAAATGTACACATAAACATAAAAATCTAATCATGAACAAACATATCATATATAGGCTAATTTTAAAAAAAAAACAGGATATTTTGATAAACGCAGTGCAGTATAAGCACACGTGACTTGCGTTCCCACATCTGCACCAGCGCTCGCTCTCACCCATGTTGCAGTTGAACACAAATAATCATAATTGATGGACAACTAGGCTCTATCAGGGAAAAGACATCAGTTCGACCCGGCACAGAGAAAGGAAAAATTAAAAAGCCAGAGATGAAGCCGGTGCTTCAATTCCAGGTAATACATTTATAATCCTGTGAAACATTTTTGACTGACGTTAGTAGACTAATGTGTTTTATTGTCTGTGATTTCACCAACAACAACAACGCATCTGACTTAACATAGCAGTTTCGTACAGAAAATGTATTATATAAAAACAACGAGGCAATATATGGTATAATTATGGTTTCATTGAATAATACTGTAAAAATGCATAATGTAAAACAAAGGGCACCAAAGGCCTGATAATTTGAGGCCACAAAATCAATCGCACTGTATGCATAAAATCATATAGGCTAGTTTCTGTCTAGGGCTACAATTGTTGTTTATAAATAATACAATGTAATTACAATTTATTTATTTACTTTTATATTTTATGAAAGTTCAAGTGTGAAGTGCCTGTAATGCGTGTCAGAGTGTCCGGCACATTTCGAGCATTGTCTCTGTTATGAAAGAGTGCTCACTTTGACTGACGTCTTCATTCGAAGTTGTAGTTGAAGAGGCAGTATTTATGTTAAAGGATGACATGGGAGTGGCTTTTCACTCCTGTCCCGTCCCACTCCCAGACCAAAGTTTAAAAAATAATCCCGTCCCATCCCGCTCCTGGTAAAATAACTCCCGCTCCTGTACCACTCCCATATATATACAAAAAGATGGCTTCTGGGACGGCTGGGTCGTCTAGTTATTTTTTATTTGCATTACATTGTAGGCGTATTAAAAGGAAACTACAAAATGGTGCATTTACTTTTTTTTTTTCGTCTTTCCTATTGGTTGATTCCCGCTCCTGTCTGCTCCCGTTAACTAGCTAAGACATACATTTAATTAAATAATTAGAATTAAGTAACTTATTGATTTTAAAAGATGGTTAGAATATAATTAGAATAAAGAATGTAATGTTAAATATATAGTATAATATTAATATAATATTTAATATTTAATATTTAAATTTATTTAGAATAAAATATTACAAAAACTGAATTAATGACAATTCATTTTTGCCATTGTAGGAAATAAATTACATTTAACTAAATATGTTTGAAAAGTTAGGAAACATAAAAAAAAGGATTTATTTAAATAATAATAATAATTTAAATGCCCTTTTAATCAAACAAAAGGATAGTGGGTAAGCAAGATATGACTTTTAAAATCATATCTACATGTACATCTACAGTTTGTTTTACAGGATTGGTTCATTAGCTTAGCAACATAAACGCTCTTTAAAGAAGTGCTATTTTTGTGGTGTGTGTAAAAGAGTGTTAAGTTGCTATACAAAACTGATGTTCTATCAGTCACAATAGTTCATGATGGTTAGGATGCCACTTTTGTACAGTAGATACTAAACAGAACTTCATTTACCAGAACTAAACTGCATAGCTGTGCAAATAAAACTGAAGTAGGTTTCTGCAGTTATATTGCCATCAAAAAAAATAAAAAATTGGATGGCAACTAATCTATTTTGATAGACATGCCACATGAGGCACATTTAAATGTATCACCACAGCTTGGTGAATTTGCATGCTGGCAGGTCACCTGTTGTCCTGTTTCAGTTTGTGTTTGCTTTGTTTGTACAATGCTGGCTATAGCACTTTGCTAATGTGTTAAAAAAACACATGCTTTAGCTTTTATATCTAAAACCAGCAGAATGAGTTTTCTAAACATGTTCTTTGTGACAATATAAAATTAATATCCCTCTTATATCTAGCCTACTGTACATATTTTTACTTCTCGTTATACAAATAGTATAAATAAATGTAAAAAACAACGGAAATGAAACGAATGTTTGTGTTAATTGTCATTTTCTGAATCGTAGCTGTCAGTCAAGGTGCTTTATCTGCATCGGGGACCCCGGTGACGTACGAGAGTGCCCTGTGATGTTTCTGGAGTGCTTCTGGGAAGTGACAACCCGATGTCCAAGGCTGCTAAAGATCCTTTTTGTCTTCAAAGTGGATTCTTGAACTCATTATTACCCTCAGCCTGCAAAAGTGACACATCCCCTTTTTTGATGAAAACACTCAAATCACTCGCAATATTGCTTTTACAGGTGACAAGTTACTATTCTCCTCTAAAAGGGTTTTGAAGGATCGAACACTACAGGGATCATGTTTATGAATATTATTATTTTTTTCTAACTGGATGTTGGTGTTGATAGTATTTGTTACATTAGATGTATTACAAACGAGTCTGCAGCGACTACAGATCAGTGTTACAGGAAGTTGTGTAGTGATCTGTGCTTTCATGACTATGTTCAGGATGGAATACTAGCTTACTATTTACTGAGCACTCTGCAGTATACACTGTACACACTACAGCCTTCTGTATTTCTCTATATTTCTATTTAAAGCTTGTCTATAATAATATAACATTAAAGAGTACTCAGTTTTATTATGTGTCTCAAGTATAATACAACAAATACATTCTTATGTATATGTAAATTAAGTTTAGAGTTGCAATGCAGGAGTTATATTTTGGCAAATGTATTTGTATTCCAGGCATATTTTATAATGCAGAGTATGTATATATGTGTATATACACTGTAATAAGAATAGTATGCTAGTAACTGAACACAGTCATGGATCTTACTCTGAGATTGATCATTGATTGAGTTTTGGCTGCTGTAAAAATTCTGTGGTCACTTTAGGGCTCGGTTATATTTAGTTTACAGTGGAAGTAATTTTAGAATGTAAAGGATTTTTTATCAGTACTAATAGAATGACAAATTATATATTTGCCTCCGCATTGCACAGTTCATCGTTTTACTCTCCCCAAACTATATTTATTTTTTCGCCATTGTTGTTTTGATAAAATGTGTGTTTTAATCATGTCATGTGAAAGGGCATTGTCGATATAACTTATTTTGTGAATGTTGTTAGTGGTTATGTTTACTGCGTCAGATTTACAAGGTTTTGTTACGGTTATGGTAATGCTACATGCAGCCACTGTTAATTTAAGCTATTAAATGACGACATTTAAGACTTTATTCTTACATTGTCATCTTTATAAATTAATTTCTGTGGTGTAGGTGTAGTCAGAAAATGACATCTGGCCGATCGGTAAAAGGCAGGCAAAATCCCCCCGTTCGTATTTGAAAGCATATCTTGTTTTATCATCTATAAAGGCAAATCAGATGTAAATAAGCTGATACTTTCTGTGAAGACTTTTCAAGCATCGGTGTGGTAGAGTTACACCATTGTGTGTTTAAGGAAAGGTTGTTGAACTGTTGGCATGGCATCACATACAGTACCCATCACTCTTATTAGATTAACATGACAGATAAGCAATACAAAAACAGCATGCAGAGGGATGGAAAAGAAGTTTGGTTGCCTTTTATTTTACAAAAGTCATTAGGCACGTTCCAGTTAATATACAAATGTATTTTTTTATGAAAACACCTATGAACATGAGCCTTTCATTTGATATGAAACGTGGCACACACACACACACACACAACTACCAAAGGATTGTCAGACTATTTTGAATAGGAATGAATGCATATGTTTTATGAATTGTATTTGTTCCAGCATGTTGGTTCAGGTGGAAGTAAAAAGAGGCCATGTTTCTTTATTTGAATATTACAAAATATAACAAAGGAAAACAATGTATAACAATAGCTTTGATGAAAGCATTTTTGTTACAATCTAATGCAATGTGAAATGTCTTTCTGTATGCAAGCACAAGTCAAGTGTCCTGACCTGCACTTGAAAACTTTCAAGTAATTTAGCAAACATTGTAGAACTCTTGTTGGTTTAGGAATAATTACAAATAATCAAACTACAAAAACATCCTGTACCTGTACTAGAAGCTAAAAATACTAGATTTTTTTATATTGTCTCCGAAAACTTCCTACACAATTTTGTCACAATGACAACACAACAGTAATAGTAAAAGGCAACTTAACGTTAAAACCAAATTAAGAACAGAAATGACACGTTTGGGGTCAAGAAGACTGATTGTTGATGGTAATTGCCATTTTTCCTTATGGCCAAGTTATATTGCACACAAAAACTACATTTGCCAAGTATTAAAAGTAAACACACCACAGAAATGTAACAAAAAGATATCTCTCAGATCAACCACAATATCTTGAGCGTAAAAGTCAGAATTTACAGCTCTATGCATCTCTGTGCCACAACAAGTTGGAAATAGTTTTGGATGAGTACAACAAACTAAATTACAGTAGGTTTTTCAGAGGAGAAAACAATGTATTTAATAAGGGCCAAAGCAGGAGGGCTACAGAGTCTTCTTCTTAAGAATAAGCGGACCAACGTTGTCTCCTGTCAGCTCGTTATGTTTTATGTGAGATTTATCGCAAACAGGAAACTGCAAGATAGGAAAGAACAAATTAAATGCTGATAGTGACAGAGGTTCTTAAGCACCCTGTGGTCTTTGACATAAAACGACACTCATAAAAGAGGAAGTGAAAGATCACACATTTATATTTTTTTCTTATTTTCTACACACAAGTACGTTAAAAGTTTTACTGTGGCTTTTTCTTAAAGGGGAAAAATCATATATATATATATTTTTATAATACTCTTTTCCCTTTAACTCAATTAAAATGTTATTATTATTTTTTTTTGTGCCAATAACATATGTCCATTTCCCCCCTTTCTTTACTTAATTGCTTGGATCATTGCAAAATATAAAATATATTATGTTCCTAATGCATTAAGCTATTATAAACATTAACATCATGGTTTTCTGTAAAGCTGTTGGTCTGTGCATTGTGGAAAGCGCTACACAAAATCTGATTTAAGTTTGGTGCTATTATAATATGTGCTCATAGTACATTAATCTACATTACAGTTTATCATGATATTGCCTATTTAAATAGATGCCTAGATAAACTCTGTGTGTGTTTTTTTTTTTACACAAAATATTCTATTTGTCTCAGTGTTGAACCTCCTACCGTTTTAGATCGCCAGCAGCGGCAGTAGCAAACATTTGGAGTCCTCAGGTCCTCTATGTCAATCTCATTTACCACTTTAGGGTTTTCTTTTTGGATCTTTAAATTTATTAGACTGTCTCTTTGCTTTTTCTTCTTGGGCAGGAAGGGCCGGATGGTCAGATAACCCAAAAGAGCCAAAATGCCCAATAACGGTAGGAGCCTGAGCCACTCTGAAACTGAGAAACAATAAAGAGTTACAACTCATCACAATGACAACAAAATCTACTTAGTAAGAGCTCTTTTGCTTGATGTGGAAAAAACAATAAGTGTGGCAAGTGATAAAGTAATCTTCAATGATTAACACACTTATATTTATACACATGTCTGTTAGTGAAAATTAACCTCTCATAACCTGTTGAACTATACACTACCAGTTGCTTATTTTAGTTGTTTGTAAAGGCTGCTTTAACATTTAACGGTACAGATGCATATAGTTATTGAGCAACATTTTATAGCACTATAAACAAAGCAAAGCATGCTGTCAGATGCTCTGCATATTTTGTCCTTCACATTTCTAAAACAGGAGCTCACTTTTGTGGTGAGTTTGTATACGAATGTAGAGCCACTTGTGGAAGGAGACACTTCATGTACATGTATCTTCTCAAGAATTTGCATGGAAGGTGGCATTTTCCAACAACTTAATAAGTTCTTGCTTATTTGTGCGTTTACAGACGGAAAACAGGCACTTACATTAATCTTTTTATACATGCACGCGCGCTTAACTTAATTTTTCTCCTACGCTTGTGACATATTGGTGGATAAAACGCATACCTGTGAGTCTCGCAAAGCCGCCGATTGTTTCTGGAAGGGGCAGTTTCTTGAGGTAGGCTGGAAGTTGTATTTTGATAATCCTGGAGATACTTTCTAACACCATCTTGAATGACTTTGTGCGCTTCTAATTGGGAGACAGCAGGATATTTCCTGGGCACTGTACGTCATCGCGTAGTTCAGTTGCGTAGTCGTTTCCGTTTGGTCGTTGAGGCGCTACTCAAAGCTGGAAGATTCGACGTAGCTACGACCGTGAATAAGCGTAAGTGCACAACGCGCAGTAAACGCGACAACCAATCAGCATCTGCAGAGTTGGTTGCGCCTGATTGGCTGCTTTCACCGCGCCAGTTGCTTTTGGTTTTATTGGCTCTTACTTTACTTTCTGTTGTATAGAAAGAAAGCCTAGACGATAATAAACAAATTCTTCTTAATTATTATAAAACGATTAAAAATGTAGTTATACATAATAATCTTTTGAATTATTTGATTCAGTTTGGATATTGAAATTCTTGGAAACTGTGTGGTGTTGCAAAATAAACATTTTTGTGTAAAAAATGTAAGTTTGAGTTAAAGTTAAAGTTATTTTTTATCATCATATACATATTGCAATGTAATTAGATTTTTTTTGTGCAAGATAATATTAATTGTATCATACGTCCATTTATTTTACTAGGAAACTATCATATTCATGTGAGAAAATAGACTAAAGCTAAGCCATATTTTCTTATAAGAGATTTATAATATGTATCTTTTTTTAAATAATAGTAATAATAATAGTACTTGTTATATTATGATAATTATTATTATTATTATTATTATTATTATTATTTATGGCAGTCATTAAAGAACAACATTCTCCAGCATTCCTTGTGCTTTTGAACAAATAATGTCCGTTTTTATGGATTAATTTAAAACACAGAGATAAATTTATTTCAAAAGCCACATTTAATTCTGTTGCAAATAACATGTAATTTACGCCCAATGAAGGCGTTTCTAGCTCTTCAGGCATCTAGCAGGACTACTATGTGCGCTGACGTTTAGGTCCGTGTCTGTCCGGTGTCATTGGTGAATGACCGAAGATGTCTCACAGCAGGTTGTTTGCCCGGTTGCTCTGTAAGTAAAACGGACACGAGTGTTGTTACATTTGAAAAACATCGCTGTCTTAGTTTCGACATTGCTGCGCCTGCTATTGTACACGTTGGAGTCATTCACCTCTTGTTATTTTTATTAAACAGACACAGTAAGCTAATGCTAATGCTGCTGTGTTGGTGTTATCAGCTCCAAGTGTAACATATTTAACAGTGAACTTTTGAAACGTGACCTTCACTGGTACATATGCTTAACTTCAAACTCGTCGCGAGGTTAACCTATTATTTGATAGATCAATGTTAGAGAACTTGAAAAGTTGCAGGCTGGCAGCAGTATCATTTAACCAAGTACTTATTTATATGTTGCAAAGGAAATTATGTGTCTTGGCTACGGTTATGATCAGTATGTGGGAAAAGCTGTGTCTGAATGTCTACATAACTCTTTAAATCCTTTTTTTGTTTAAGTAGTTTAATAGAAAATCCAAATGAAGTGTTGCCACTTAGGAACTTTTGGTTTTATGCTAACTCTTCCAGTCTTGTGCAATACAATGTCTGTCAATAAGGGAATTTTTACTCACAGAACGTAGTGTTGACTAACTTCTCTCTCTGCGGTACTCTGCATAATATACCCTTTCTGAACCGACTGTATACTTACTTAAATTACAGTGTGTGGTTACATATATTTCACATCTGTAGTAATGCACACAAAATAACAATGCTATTGAGCAGATAAGCATCGGATTGTCTGAGTGGTTTAAAGTGAACTTTAACCTAGATAAATGGATGGACCATCTAATCCTGTCAGTTGTGATCAATAGCCTGTTTCTTGAACTCATGTTCTTTTCTGTTGCATCATTCAGGAGTTAAAACTCTTTCACTGATCACTTGTAAACATATTGATATTTATAGTTCAGCATGGTGCTTTGTAACAAGTGTTGACCCCTCTTATTTCCAAACTATCTTGGGGTCAAGGCAGAATGACCTTTGGACATCAGATCCTGTAGGGAACCAACAGAGTAATATGAATGAAGCTTCTTAGGCCTAGACCAAGTTTACAAATGTAGCTGGCAAGTCTTTAAAATCGGATTATTTTGGAGTTTCCTGACTTAATTTGGTTGTAGACCTACAGGTGAAACATTTGCATTTAGTGTGGCAGATTAATAAATAACCTGCTGGAATGTTTGTTGAACCCTGAAAATATAGCGAAAATGGAATCCAGTATTTGTGGAAATGGCAAAATTTGGTAATGCGGACCTCACTAAGATGTGTGATTTTTTTTTTAATTTTTTTTAGGCATTAATAGGTTTGTTAAGTGATTCTTGGTTGATGTGTTTGTATTTGCAGTGCAGCAGGCTGGGGTGAGACACTGTTATACTGGCAACAGGAAGAACCTTTACATCAACAAGAACACTAAGGTCATCTGTCAAGGCTTCACAGGAAAACAGGTGAGTGTTCTCCACACCACCCCGCATTTCAATCTAATAATGCGCTTCTATTTTTTATTTAGTCACTTATTGGAATGCATTATTCTTGGTTGTGGCCAGTAGGGGTGGCACGGTTCATGAAAAAAACCTGTACCGTTTGGTTTGCTTGTCTCGGTTCGGTGCATGCATGCGTCGGACGGTTCATGACAGGCGCAATGTAGCCTCGTGCCCTGTATGTGACGTCAGTGTGTTTCCCTTTCATGCGAAAGAATTGAGGTGTCTAGTAAGTGCTGCAGGTCACAATACTGGGCTCGGTCACATCAGCGTGAATGTGCGTCTGTGTTATAACGGCGCTTGCTCTCATCCGTTGACATTTCCGAACGCCTTCCTACAGTTGCTTAATAAAAGCAGGCTTTCCACTAGGGCTGGGCGATAATACGATAACGATATGTATCGCGATAGGCAAATGATCGATATCAATAAAAAATGTGTCCG
>JAUCMT010000001.1:18750434-18769004 GCA_032357475.1 Enteromius thamalakanensis
CGATACATATCGATATCGACCGATATGAAACACTGATATCGTGATACAGTTTTCAGCCATATCGCCCAGCCCTACTTTCCACACAAAAAAGTGCATGTGTCATTAGTATGAGAAAAAAATCGGTTACAGCTCTGTCGGATGTGGGCCGGACTTGGACAGAAAAATGCGTCCCGATCCGCGCTCTATTACCTATTATGATAGCAGAAATAAGACAATAGATAGAACTGCGACAGTATGCAAGTATAATGTATGCAGTTTATGAATGATTGCGTGATATTTATAATTAAGATATATATCATATGCTGAAGTACATTTCTGGAGTGTTAAAGATTAAAAGGAAAAAATAACAAGAACCTAAAACCGTGATACAAACCGAACTGTTGGTTTACTTAGTCATGGACTGCAACATGAAGCAAATACAAACACACAGACCTCGTGTTTAGAAATAAAAACCATATAAGCAAATTTAGTAGATTATTTCGCGGCACGCACAGTCGGATGTGCCTAAAAGAAAGAAACATTTCTATTCGATAATAAATTCATCGGTCTGTGTTAAACAGCAGGCAATCCATCGCTGGAATGTGTTATGACGAGCGCTCGTTGCCGCTGTTTTAAGTTTTCTATTGGCTCGTGCACAATGTGCATCTTCACACAGACGACCAAGTGCTTAGTTCTGGTAAAAGCACTAAAAAAATTCACTTGCTCTTGATATACAATCACTTTAATGAACACTGCTTTGGTTTTAATAAAAAATAAAAAAAAACGATATGAGGGTGGATTAGAACCCGCAGCCTCAGAAATGCTTGACAAAAGTTCTACCACTAGACCACTAAAACATGCAAATAAATTCGGCAAATATATAGATTTATTCACTATTTTAATATTAATATTTCTATATATGTATAATAATATAGTAACTTTGTCGCCGTGTGCCCGCTTGCGATGTGGGTGGCCCCTCGTTTGCTGCGGGCCCCTGTGCAGCTGCACTTTCTGTAGTTAAGCCACTCATTGTGGCCTAACAGAGTAACAGTCTAAGCAACAGCAGTTAATCTCACTGTATTTTAAACTTTATAATCTGCGCAAAAAAACAGAACATAAGAAATTAGTGATGCTCTGAAATCCACAGTTTTGAATGATTTTAAATTTAAATTAAATTTAAATTTTGTTTGCTGTAAAACAAAGTCTGAGCTTTCAAATGCTTTACATTATTAATGGCAAAATTCAAACCATAAATGGCATTTTGATGCTCTTTTTTTTTTTTTTTTTTTACTACTTGGGGACTCGTCATTTTCGGTGGTAGTTTACATAATACAACAGATGCTATTGATAAATCCAGTTTTGCAAACAGTGAGTTATAGGACACAAATGGATTTGACGTAAAGCCTGCATGCTTATGAAACCCCAAAATAGCATTTAATATTTTGATGCAACTTTTTAAGTATCTGTAGGCTACAGTGGTCATTATTTATTCCTTGTTTGTAATAATGTGGGAATAACTTTTAATATAACTATAAATAACTATAAAACCAAAGTGGGTTTTGATGCCAAAAAAGAAGCTTAACTGGAAGATTATGATACAATAATTAAAAATAAATAAATAATAATAATAAAATAGAAATAAAAGAGCCTAATTTATAACCTAAAATATTAAATTAATGAAATAAATGATTTTTCATATAAGATATAGTATGACCAATTTAAAATATACAGTTGTACATGAGTTAGTATTCAAATGTACTATCCATTCCTGCTTTATTTTATTAGAAAATGATCGATCGATGTCTGTCTATAGGCCTTTTACACTAAAACTGCTGGCTCCAGTATCCAGTAACCTTGCATTTCTCGCCCCTGTGATTTATGTTGTATCTCTCATTGTATTTTTCTCGCTCTCCTTCACCCTCTTTCAAATGACTCTTTACTATAATAAAGGGTTATTAGATGAAGTTTTAATGAACACTCGTTATAATTAGAAGTAGATGAGGAATGACTGGAGTGTCATCGCGGCATATTAACTTTGCTGTACGGCTACATAAGCAAACCATACCTCAAATTAATCGCCACACTGTTAACGGAGGCAGCGTTCAGGAAAAACGGCAAAGTTAGCACAGCACTTTAGTGTTAATGAAAGCATGAGAACAAATGATAGTAGAAAAGTTGGCAAGAGGAAATGGATCGAAAACGTGCCAGATTTCTTATTCTTTCTAATTATATCTGTAATATTATAGTGGTAGGTATTGACTTGGTACTGGCGACCCTTGCCTTTGGACTTATCTGCGGTGTTTCAAAATAATTTGTAATAATTAACATGGACGTAGCGGGAAAGGAAGGTTAAAGTTTGCGATGTCCAATTTTCACGGACTGTTCCTAATCATAGGGAAAAAGTCATTTTCATTTTCATTGATTTTAAAGTGCATTAGATAATAATATTGCATTGCATTAGTCACTTTAAATGTGAATTGATTCATCTATGTACTTAAAAAATCGTTAGCCATTTAAAGCATGTAATTGTACCTATATTATGTCATGCATGACTCTTAGTCTGGTTTTCCTTTCTTTTTATGTTATTGGTGATTGATTTACCTTTGTGTAGTAATTTGGCCTCAGACAATGTCATATGTCAGTTATACAGATGTGGTTTAGAATTGTATGGACCCAAAGATCTACTCTACTTAGGTAACAGTCCTCTTGCATTTTCTTTAGTAAACTGTATTTTGTAGTGTATGGTCATGGTTTGATTCATCATGTCTGTAATACCCCAGGTAATTTAATTTAACTTTTTATTTTTATTTCAAGGTCCATTTAGTCTTTTTATTTTTATCCTTTTGTTTCTCATAATTAGCTCCATAATTCTCCACCCACTCTTTGACATTAAAAATAAAACTGTCTGATAAAAATAAAATGCCACCTTTGCACTCTGGTCTGTTCATGCTTTGGCAGCAGGTTTGCTTTTGGTTTCAGTCCAGATTTTATTCTGTAACAATCTTCATTAACATCTTTCTGCATTACCTCTGTTTTGCAGGTTAACAAAACAATAAAAACAATGTGCTGCATTAAAGGTTAAGAACAAATCGAATGAAATAATCAGGGATAAAAGCTTTTTAGAATAAGCTTCAGTTGTTCTTTCTAATGCTGAGATTTGTAGCACAGCAGGTGCTTCACTCAACCAGCCGTGCTTCAAGGTTTAGTGAACTTTCACACACTTTGCTCTAATGTATCTTTAGTTCCTTTGGCGCTTAAAGAATTATATTTCCTTCTTGTTTAAAACGAACAGTGTGGACTGTAAATCACAATCAACAAATTATCTTTTTGGACTGGCAATGAAGTTTTGTGTTTCATGTAGTATGTCTTTGGCTCAGAAGTAAAATGAGATTCTTTGTTATGTCCCCTTTGGTGTTAAACGAAGCTGACTGCGCTGAATGTAAAGTCAAATTCTGCTCTGGACTTGGCTGAAGATGTCTGTTTTCTTTCTCCATCTCTAGGGCACCTTTCACAGTCAGCAGTCTCTGGACTATGGCTCGCAGTTAGTAGGAGGAGTGTCTCCAGGCAAGGGGGGCAAAACACACCTGGGTCTGCCAGTCTTCAACTCTGTGAAGGAGGTAATGGCCTGTGTGACTGCTGACAGTCTCTTGTGAGCCACAGTTACTTTTTGGACAGCTGCTCTGATTCTCTGAAGGCATTAGGGGACGTTTAAGGGGATGTATTTAGAGCAAGTGATACTAACAGTTACAGAAGCGTTAAAGGCCAGGGGCCAGTTGTGTAATCAGTTTAAACACTTTAACATGAAGCACAACTGAAATGCTCATTTTTTGGTTTGGTTTTGTGAATGACTCTTTAATTTTTTTTTAGGCTAAGGATGGTACAGGGGCCGATGCCACCGTGATCTATGTGCCACCTCCTTTCGCGGCAGCTGCCATCATTGAAGCAATTGATGCAGAGATACCACTGGCCGTCTGTATCACAGAGGGAATCCCTCAGCAGGATATGGTGCGGGTCAAACACAAGCTGCTCCGCCAGAATAAGACCCGCCTCGTCGGCCCCAACTGTCCCGGTGTCATCAATGTAAGGGCTGCAATCATTTTTTTTTTTGGTATCCACATAGATTTCTTTTTGGGAAATTCAGTTAGATGTTTTGAAGAGAAGGTGTATGACTGGCAATATTGCCAAAAAAAAACATACAAATTGTACTAACATTAAAACTTTGAAGGTTAGTTTTTTACAGGTGGCAAAAAGCAAGTTATAACATTGATTAAAGATTAACTTTGTATAATGATATGCACCAATTGCACCAAGAGTGTATTAAATTGTCTATGTTTTGAATTTTGGTTTCCTCTATACCCCTGCTGCATGAAACTATTTGCCTACATTAAAATGTATCATTTTAGCTGAACTTTAATGGTGTTTTTTTTTTTTTTTTTTTGACCGATTTGTAGCCTGGCGAGTGTAAAATCGGGATCATGCCTGGACACATCCACAAGAAAGGAAGAATTGGTAAGAGCTCCACTGAGTTTTCTTTGTCATAAAGAAAGGCGTCATCCAGTCATCCTTTCGAGAAGATTTTGACAGTGCAGAGCATAACGTGCTGATCGAATAACACCTTAAGAGATCCTTGACAAGCCTAGTGTACCTCGGGTCTTCATGTTCATAAAAGAAGCATCAAAGCCAGAGCTAGCGGGTCTCTGTTTGAGATGGACACTTTTTAATGCGTTGGATTTGTTAGCGTTTCTTACCATGTCAGGGATGATGAGATGTCTCTGCTCAGACATGAACTCAGATGTAGACTGTATCACAGACTTCTCAACAGAGAGTGGTGTAGATAGCTTCTCATCGGTCATCTGTCAGGGAAGTTTAAACAGCAGAGCTGTGTCATTTCAAGTCAAATCACTAGACAGATGGCGCAGGTTTTTGAAGTAGTTGAGTAGTTCTCAGACTTGAACTTGAGCTTGTTTTTGTAATGAAAGTTGTGATCTCATAAAATGTCTGGCTTAAAGTGGATGAGCCAAGGTTGGCCCTTACCAATACTTTTTTTTTTTTCCCCCATTACATTTCACATTTGAAAAGTGTTTTTTGTGCAAAATATTGCTGGTTGCATTGGGCTCAAATGAACAGAACGGATTGAAAAGTGCATTAATTCGTTGAAAAAGTACTAAACAAATGTATATTTTTGCTTTATAGAAAATTGTCAAGATAGGAAATTATGATCTGTAGAATATAATCAGTGAAATCAATGAAAAGTACAGTCTTGTGCTTGTAAAATGTTGTACTTAAATTAAAATGTGTAATTACATTATATATTTCTTGATTAATCACATGTATGAACAATTTCCAGTGTGCTCCAATGTGAAATTTTCAATTGTTGCGCACTTTTTAATGTAACAGTTAATTGCATTGAATATGTTTAATTAACAATCCAAATTAAATTATAATATTGCAATTTATCTTTATCTTGCTCTATTTTTTTCCTTTTTATAGGCATTGTATCTAGATCGGGCACTCTTACGTATGAAGCCGTACATCAGACGACACAAGTGGGTCTGGGCCAGTCGCTGTGCGTTGGTATGGAAAACTAGCAAGCAGTCATCCATTTTTATTAGTTTACAGAGAGTTTAGTGCAGAGAGGTTTTTTTGAACGTTGTGTGTTTTCTTTCAGGTATTGGTGGAGATCCTTTTAATGGTACTAACTTCATTGACTGCCTGGAGGTGTTCCTGCAGGACCCCAAAACTGAAGGCATCATTCTGATTGGAGAGATTGGAGGAGATGCAGAGGAGAATGCAGCAGAGTACCTGAAACAGCACAACACTGTAAGATGCTTTTCATATATTTTAACTAAAAAGGAAAAATACTTGTAAATATAAAATGTGAATGTGCTTAATAATATTAGCTAAAACTTGTAACACTTTCATAACACAAGGGATTTGTGTGAAATAAATATATATGTATAATTTTAGCTGTATACAAAAAAATGTAAATCAATATTTCACTCAAAAATCCAAAATTGTTCAATCCAAACAGATGTTCTTTCTTTGGTCAGTCACAATGGGAGATGTTAGGCAGGATGATCACAATGGTCTTTTCTATACAAATACAAAACATTGAATTGTGAGCAGGTGCTGTCTTGCTCCTAAATTACAAACACAATAAAAAAAAATCAGTCCATATGACTTGAATCTTCTGAAGTAATTTTATGAAGTCAAATTTTAACTGATAAACTGATTTTCCCAGAGTTCCTTGCATTTTTCATTGAAATAACTGTTTTTCTTATCAGTGATGTTTATTAGGATTGTGTGTTACATGTAATGTTGTTTGCATATTTCAGTTTAATGAGTCTCACTATGATGGTGTTTAGTGTTTGTGCGAATGACACTGAGCACCTTCCATATATGTTTATATTTAAAAGCTGATTGTGATGAGCTTTTGGTTCATCATGTGACTTTCTCATCATAGCTTGCATTTGATGGTTATCAGGGTATTTTAAAGGTAGAAACCAGATTTCAATACTTTCATTAGTTGGTATATTAACATTTTAAAACAGTAAAACCTCAAATGTTACTGTTTTTTTTATTTCAGTTATATTCAAATTCCAGCAATCACTGCTGCCAGTTTTTTACCATAAAAATTTATTTTAGTGTGTATTATGTATGATCTTATATAATGATGACGTTGTACCATATTGCACACATGCAAATGAGATTTTCTGTCTCTTCATCATACACATTTTTATGGATTCTAAAGACTTGAAACTTAATGCACAAGTCTTCACAAAGAAGCATCACTGTTATTCATTCATGCATCGCTTTTAGGCCCAGTGTTTCGTTTTTTGTCTCAGCCATTGGGAAATACACATTTTTTTCATCTTCTGGATGTCGGCAGCTTTCTCCAACAAACAAGAACCTTCACCACACAAGGAGCTCCTCTTTCTAGGTTAGCAGGAGCTACACTCCCCTGGAGCTCACATTGTTTCTGTGTATGAGAAAACAGCCTCTAGCTGTTCTTTGATCTGTTGTGGCTGTAAAGGAAAGTCTGCAGAGCTTTCATTGTGATCTTTGGACCAGCCAGACTGGATTGCACTCAGTCATAGACCTCCTCCACTCCTAACGGCACCTTGGTTTGAGTCATGATTAGCCATGCCATATTTATTCCTCCAGCTTGAGAGGCTTATGTGTTTTGCATTGGAAGAAAATTCATTCTGTTTTATAAAATAAAACGAGCGCTGGCACAGTGAGTACTCACGGAATAGTTTGAGCCAAGCTGATTGTGGCAAACTGGCATTCGAACGTCTTATTTTCTCAAGTGGAACTCAGGCGGCCAGACATGATTCAGTCAGAACTTAACATCTGAAAGCGGGGTAGTTTTAGGGCACAGTAACCACCAAAAAATCAAAGAAATCACTCCAAATACATTCACAGCACAGACAAGTGCCTTATTTTGGAGTGAGTGCTTGGATGTTCAAAGAAACACTCCTCCATTCTGTCAATCAGACCAAGAGTTTACTTTTATTGTTGCCACATTTGATCTGAACCCAAATGGCAAAACCTGCAATTACCAGAATTGAGGAGTTTTACAGTCGCAGAAATCATTAAGCACTTTTGTGTACCTGGTCGTGTAGCTCTTTGAGCACACATTAGCATTGTGAAAGTTTCTTCTTTTCCGGCCTGTCAATTAAATTAGTAGGAAAATTGATTTGGCGGAAATTATTCTTTGCAGGCTAGTTGCAAATTGTATTAAATTGCTCCTTTCGGCTGAACTTTTTTTCCATTACCTCAACAAGGTAGTTTTTAAAGATGGCCTTGGTTATGAATAATGGAGATCAATACATAGTCATGCTACATTTTATGAGGCGGATTTAGCCTTGGGAGAAGTATTTGGCAGTTATGAAATTTTCTGTCTGTGCTGTTGTTAACAAGACCTGAATTGATCAGACTGTTAAACGCATGCCGGTCTCATTAAGAAGTGCGGGCAGGGATGATACATCAGGTTGCAGGCGGTAATGGAAGCGGCGATCCATACAGGAGCTTGTAAACCATTAACTCCAGAAAAAGTCATGTCAGATTTATGTTGCTGTATGAGCCATTTTAGACTGGCTTAGGAGGAAAGTCTGTTTTTCTTATGGAATAATAGTAGTGACAAAGGGCTCATGGTCTGATCTCATAACTTTACAGTGCTTTTACACGCCTCCGCACTTCCTGCTGGATCCATATGTGATGCTTGCTTTCCATTAGCTATAGTGGCGTTGTGCAAATAATGGTGTGAGCACCCTGTTTTCCCCTTTTCTTCTAATTTATCAACTCCAAACACGCATACACCAGTAAGTCCTTGTGTCAGAATTGCCAAGGCAAACTGCAAAATTGCTTTTCAGCCAAATTAGCATATTGATATGAATATTCCTCTCAAGTGCTTGTCAGCTTCACGCTTGTTTTTGCTTATTGCTAACATTTGTCACCTGGGGAACGTTGCCCATTAAGATCCACTTGCAGTCCACAGTCACTGCAACACAATTGGGAGCAGCTGAATGATCGAGAGGAAGCTTTCCAACTGTTAACGTGGAACCTGACAAATAGTTTTTTCTGCAAATGTCCATTGCATACCTATCAGCTATTTTTCTGGGGTTTGTTCCGACTAAATTCAGTTTATATACTTAAAGGGGTTAGTTTACTCAACTGTGCTGGTATGTTTTACTCTAGGATACATATTAATGATTTTTGTAGGAAAACGAAGGTGAGTAAATGATTAGGAAAGCATTTGCATTTTTGGGAGAACTGATCCTGTTTAAGATCTTTTTTTTTTGACTCGCGCAATTGCTAAACGAGCTCATAATAAAGTTGACTGGAGCCTGTCTGAAGAAACGGTTGTCGTTCAACAAAAAAGGGCGTACGAAATGAAAGGATGGCGTTCCACTCCAACATTGTCTCAAGGTTTTGTGCATGAACAAAATATAATTACCTCAGTTTATTATCGTAATCTTCTCAGATTAGGCTTTAGTCGCCTGCGCGAACATGAACAGCTTGAGCTTTGAACCGAAGACGGCTCCTGTGGAGCGTTGTAATGTTAGTGGGTAGTTGAAGATTATCGAGTATTAAGTCAGACTGCCTTTGACTGGCGGTCACATTCATTTAATCTTCTCCACCGAAAGTTTGCTTTCCCATTTAAAGTTTTTAGTCCAATCAAAAATTGCCAGTAAGGTTTAGGAACCTATTTTGCTCTGAGATGCTAATGAGCACGAACCATTAGCATTTCTATTGATCTTGATGGCAGTAGCTCTTCTGATGCAAGAATCCTCTAGAAGTGTGCAGCGAAAAAATATCCTCTCTAATGTGATATTTATAAATGTTTCCTTGGGGGAAAATGTGAATGCACAGCTTTTTTGAGTGATTGTCAGTGAAGAAAGATGCAGACCTTGTTAACCAGCCAACCCTTGACCTTTGGTCTGAAATTCTAAAGTTCACCAAGTACAGCTTAAGCCTTCTAAGATAAGCTGTCCAAATGTCCTAACAAACATCCAGAATGTTAGGCTACAATTTTATTCTATTGTTGGCACCTGCAGTGGCGGTTATGACAACTCACACCCCGCTATGGAATAAGGATGTCATTCACGAGGACAGAATGTGATGGGAATGAGGGAAAAACCAGACCTGAGCATGATGGTCCATGAGCAATGGCAGCTAATCGGCATGGACATGACAAATTGCCTACCATGAAAGTGAGATTGTATTAAATGACATACTCGAGCCACTGTCTGCCCATCTGCTTACTCCCACACAAGCTATTACATGCCTTGATCTGCCTCCCTTTTAATGCCAATTTGGAGCCCTGTATGGGCTGTCTAAAAGCCCCTGCACTTATCTTTACCTTTTATTTACAAGTCTGTGGACTGCATTTTGAGGAAATAAAAATAGAGACTAACCTCCTATAATTGTGTCTCAAAACATTTTTCTTGTAGGCCTTGGCACCGCTATGACAATGGTTATTTTTATGGAGACCCGTAATGCAGTGCTCAAACAACAACTACATTTTTTTACTAAATATTTGACCTTTATTTTATTTTAACACACACATGCCATTGTCTGGGGTTGGTAAGATATTTTAAAAAATGTTTTCAAAGTATATCTCAGGATTGCATGAGATTTTGGAAGATTTGGGATGTTTTTGTGAGCAAACACAGTAATTTAGGGGAACGCATATGTTTTGTGAGCAAATGCAAAAATGTACGCCAAATATTTCAGGGAAACTATTATTTGCAATCATTTCAAGCATCAACGGTGAGAGACTGTTTAGCATTGCATCCGTTGAGAAGAGGAAGGGTGGCTGTTACTGGTTACTGTGTGATGACTGAATTTGCAAAATGGCAAATGATAAAGTAAATAAACTGCAGACTGTTATGTTTTCTAATACATGCACAAGTTGCATGTATTCAAATAGCTTTACATGAGCTTGCAGTGCTTCTGCTTGTTAGCCAGGGTCAAAAATCCAAATCCAAAGTCCAGATCTGCACTAAAACATTGTTACTCATCAGCCGCACAGTAACATTTTCATGCATAAAATAAAAGTAAGACAATGATAGTAATATAATATAATATAATATAATACAACAGCTCTATTAATGCATTCATTATAACACTCACATATATTGTTCCAATTGGGATCTGTAATATTTTCTAATGTTTTGAAAGAATCATCTTCTTCTCAGCAAGGCTGCATGTAAAAAATACTTGCCTGTTTCAAAAAGGGGGGTCTCAAAAATGGCCAAAAAATATTATTTTTCCTAACTTATCAATTTTAGGTTACATGGTGCTTTGTTGGTTTAGTTAGAAATATATTTAAGAAATGTTTTAGTGTTATGTAAATATTGTTACTTTTTTTTTGCTGTTTCTTTGAAAAGCTAGACGGAATGGTAAAAAGCACATTTTGTCTATTTACTGTAATTTATGCAATTGTAAAAAAGAATTGGTAAAATATATGGGAAAATGTGTTTTTACTAAATGTCAATCGGTTTTCGTCTTTCAGTCCAGTGTTTAATTTTTTCCGGCCAAAAACTTTTATTTTGGCGCATTCCTGATTGAAATTTTATTTTCCCCCATTATGTCTTGTTTTTTTTACTCCATGGAAATTAGTTGTACTGCTTAATATAGCCGACATGCAACATCGTTTTACAAGTTTCTTTGAATAGAAAGTTCAAAAACAATCATTTGAAACAAAAACATTTTGTAACAGTGTAAATGTCATTGCTGTTGATTTATTATCATGGTCATTCATCAGTGTCATCCCCTGACACAGTCAGTGCATCCTTGCTGTATATAAGCATTCATTTTGTTTAAAACAAAAAAGTATTTATTTCAAAGTCTTTTAACTTGTCATTGTTGTTTTTTTTTTGTTTTTTTTTAACTCTTTAGGGTTCCAATGCTAAGCCAGTGGTGTCATTCATTGCTGGCTTGACGGCCCCTCCTGGAAGGAGAATGGGGCATGCAGGAGCCATTATTGCCGGAGGCAAGGGGGGTGCAAAAGAGAAGATCTCCGCTCTGCAGTCGGCTGGAGTTGTCGTCAGCATGTCTCCAGCTCAGCTGGGCAGCACCATGTACAAGGTGAGTGTTTTTTTTCTCGGTGTGAGCTGTAACTCAGACGTAGAGTCACCACAGAGCTGTCACCACGTCTTTTACCTTTCTAAATGCACAGTGCTGTTTTTGGTTCTGCAAACTCAAACATGCTGAGAACAATACTTTAAAGAAACCCTTTTAGTAAAAAAATAATGTTTTTTACTTTTTTTTTTTTTTTCGTATTTTGAAGTCTCACTGTTATGTCAGTTTGCTGATAACTCTTTTTTTTAAGTAGATTTATCGGTTTGTGTGGCTCTAGCCGAAGCGGTGCTGAAAAATGCAGCATTCTGTGGGTCAAAGCAGTGAGACTAATATAAAGGGCCCCCTTAGACTATCACAGCAGTTTTTACTGTAAGATATTCAATAGAAAGCTACACTGCAAGAGAGGAAATGAACAAAGCTCCATTTATATTGGTGAGTTAGCAGCTCTGCCTCTTTATCTCAATTTATCACAGCCAGGAGTTTTAACAAGATGTATAAAAAGTGAAAGCGTGTATTACACTCATTCATCATTTTAGCCTTTCATTATCAGCGCTAGCAAACGCTCCTTCCTCTGCATCAATACCATTTTCTCTCCTCTTCCACCACACCCCTGGATTCTAATTTGTAATCATTGGACGTAATGATGAAAAACACTCTGGCTGGTTGTTAATTTTGCAGCCCATTGTGTTCATACATCTGTGTTTATCTCATTGGCCGATTTAATAATGATGGCACATACACACGCCTCAAACTTGATTGTGCATTTCCCTGCTTCTTCCCTGTGTTAAAACACACATGGAGGACTGGAATCACTTGCAGTGTAACTACCACAGTCCCAACCTGAAGATTAACCCTTTATTCCCCATTGTGCATCCCATTAATATTACTGTTTTAGTATATATTTGATAGTTTTTTTTAGCTTTAGTACAATTTTGTATTTTTTAAATGGCAACGCAGAGTAATTTAAGGCACTGCTTGACCATTAGATGGCAGTAGAGCTTCAAGTATTTTTCCAGATAAACACGTGCATCTTGGTTTTTTGAAACATGTCATTTGCATAAGGGAATTCTCTCAGAAATGCACCATTCCGTCACCCTTAGTTGAGGAAAATGCATTTTCAAAAGCACAGTGCATCACCCTGCAGCTGTAAGCCTTTGTAAATTAACTATGTAAATAGCTATTCCTGCCTGAAACAATCTACATTTGTCTTTGTAACATACAATACATTTCTTACTGCTTCATGTGTTTACCCACAGCTTCTGTAAATGTTTTCCTGTGTGATTTAACCTTTATATGGCCCTAAATCCTCAAATTCACAGAGCCGTTTTCAATTTAACGCAGAGCTTTTCAGCTGTTGGACCTTCCAGTTTTGATAAATCAAAAATAGACATATAAATGTTGAAAATATAGATTCCTATTACATTATTAAAAATGCCAGGCTGAAACAATTTTTTTTTTTAACAGTCCAGACACTGAAAAAAATGGCAAACGCACACATACATGCTAACAAACGCCCACAAACCCAGCAATAAAAGACTTTGTGCAATGCAAGGTCAAAACCAATGAATTTTTCTTCTAAAATACAAAAAATATAAAAACAGCTGAGACAAATAGAGTACAAACCACATTTCCAAAGTATGGTTTCGTAACTGAATGAGAGAAAAAAAAAAACCTTTCTGGTAAAAGAGAAAGAGCTGCTTTAGCAGCTAGTTATCAGTGTGTCATAACCTGAGGGACACTCTTAATGATGATCATTTTGCATTTCAAGGAATAATTTACCCAGAAATTAAAATTTGATCATCATTTATAAATTGATATAAACCTGCATGAGTTTTTCTTGAAGTAGTCTTTTTGTTTTGTGCCTGATCCTTATTCTTTTATTTTATGGGACGGAGGAAAATGGACATGATTTTTGTTTCATTCAAGAAATAAAGTTAACAGATTCAGCCTGATCTCACTTATTTTACAATTTGGCTAACCTCACTTGTACAGATTTATGCATTTTTTGCTAAATCGTACTTATTTTCCAGAGTTGCCAGTGCGTATGAATTTGGAAAAATGACCTTTACCTAAACCCACCCCTAAAGCTTCCCGTTTCTGGGGTTTAGGCAGATCGTACAAGTGAGGTCGTATGAATTAGCCACCTTGTAAAATGTATACGTAAAATACATAATTTTTCATGAGACTGTTGGGTTTGGAAGAACACAGGACAAATACCTTTTTAAATCCATTGATCTTTCTGTTTCAATAATAAAAGTAGTCTTTAATTTATACAATGAAACTTTTCAGAGCAATTTGCAAAACCTTGACTAATTAAAACAAAAAGGTATAATTAATAAATGACACATTTATTTTAAAAACGGCATGACACAATTCAAAAGACAACATAAAAGATCAAATTTAAAATGATCTGCTGCACACATTTTCTGTTGTTTTGTTTATTATTTCAGCACTTTACGCACAGTAAGCCTTTTATCAATTCAGCCAATGTTAATAAATCGGTAAACTTTGTTGACTCAAATAAAACTAACCGCATAACAGACCCCTGCTATGGACACACTGAAGGCAGCCCCAGCCGATCATGTTTATTTGACCCTTGTTTACTCTTCCCTGTTCTCCACAGGAGTTTGAGAAGAGGAAGATGTTGTAACTTGTTAGAGGAAGTATGAGAAACAAACTGCCCTCCCTGCCTTAGGACCTTCATCCTAGCTGGAGCCCACCATGTTCCTCCAGGCTCAACCGTGCGCACACTTTGTGATTTGAATACATATTCCATATTTGCACCAGAAGAAATAATAAAAACATTTGAAAAAAAGTCTATCACAGCCTTCGTCTTAGAAGTGTACAGCACAGGAACATATCCACCGTCTAATCCAGTCAAAGCGATGTCAGCCATGTTGTTGCTTTATGTCATGTTTTCCCTCCCTCTGAAACAGAAAATATATCTCTTACACTCTTCCTTGTTGTACTTGATTTCTTTTTCATTTGTCATTATGCTCCATTCATCTTCAGCAGCTCCATGCAGGTTTTCGGTGATCGAGTTTGAAAGAAGCATGTTATCCCTTTGGCAGTCTTGATGAATGCATCCCCCCTCGGCGAGATCTAATGTGTGATTTTTTTTCAACTCATTTTTCAACTCATTTGTGCAATTGAAAGTCTCAGACATTCCTTCCGTTAGCAATTCACACTGGTTCAGCGTGACCTTCTGCCTTCCCGAGTCTTTGAGTGCATTAAATGTCACTTTTCTGTGCCATTAAAAGCATAGACATTTTCTCCTGCATTTTTCAGCATTTACTTCACATGGCAGGCACAATTGTAGACGTGAAGATGGCCACGACAGGTTTAGAAAGCTGTACAGAAGACGTCATTGTCAGGTAATGCTGGTCTTTCACAGCTTTAACGGAAGCTGGCGCAAGACGGACTATTTAGTCTTTTCCGTACGGCAATTTTTACTGTAGCTTGGCGAAATTGAAGCGCTAAATGGACCAAATTACTGGAATCTAGTTTGCATTGAAACGAACGGAACTGCATGTCACCTGTCCCAGGCTTTTAGCAAGGATTTTCATTTGCAGACACAGGTTTATTAATTCTGACATGCCTCACTGGAAGGTAAAATGTGTGTGGGAGGACTTTCTCCTTTCGCCCCGTAATTGCATCTCTCCTGCCTAATGACATGTATTCACATTTTATTCCGATAAAGAATGAAAATGCAAATTTGTTCTCTTGCCAGGTGCATTTCAGAAGTGCTCAGAGTTGATGAATATTCTTAGTTGGAATCACTTATTTATCTGCCTCAATTATGCAAGGTTGCACAGGTTGTCTGTATCGAAAAAAATGTGCAAGTTTGCTCCGATTTCAACAACACCAATTTGTGTGGAATGAGTAGGAGGAGGTCAGCGTGGAAATGTCAGCGAATGTATCGTTCGCTGACTGTATCGTTACAGCCCTCCAGCTGATCTGTAATAGGAAGAATAGGGGCGGGAAAAACACTGAGTGAGATGAGTTCTTGAACTGACACACATCGCTTCTCTGGATCTGCCTTTGTGGCGAACAGAAATTGGGACACGTACTTTGAGAAGATGATCACAGATTCGCTGACTGTGTGATATCTAATGCTACTGTGGCGCAAAATTTGTGGATGCGTACCAGCTTTTATTCTTAGATATAAGAATTGAGCTTATTAGTGCTCACTAGGGTAGAAGAATTGGACCAGTTGTTCACTCTTTCTTAAATTGGGACAGAAAGTTCACACTGTATGGCTTAGGAACTAGTTTAGTTTGTAAATAACTGTATTTCGTATGGTTGCACTATATTTGTTCTTCTTATGAGCTCACTTTTAGATAAAGTGCCGTTTGATCTTATGGTTCATGTTCTGTGCATTTGCCTCTTGCAACTCTCAACCATAAAACACATACAATTTCCTTTTAAATTCATACAAGGATAATCAGGAATTTGTATGCATAAATATGTAAATGAAGGTTTTCAGGAACAACAAATGTATATATGCTTTTCTTACAGCCACCTGGTTGCATAATTTCAACTTATTTTTAAAATAATTATATTAAAAAGCAGAATTCATTTTCTGTGTAGTATTCCAGACTGTCAGAGTCATGGTGACCAAATTTTGCCGAAGATAAAACCGGGGGGAAATGTTGTAATTAAGAATTGAAAAACTTAAATGGTTGTAGAAATATATTCATATTTTGTAGAAAAAAAATATAGCTTTATAATTGTAGATATAGTAACACACATACCGTTATTTGGCCAATTGACATATAATTTTGGATTTTTTTGAAAGTGTAGAAACCATGCTTTTTTGCATCTTGTTCACCATTTGTATAACCAAAGTTTAACTACACATACCATGGTTAAACAGGTTAGTGTAGCAAAACCGTGGTTAATTTGTGGTTGCCATGGTTTAACTATAGTAGTTTTGTTATTGTTTTTATTTGTAGTAAAACCATGGTTAATTTTAATAAGTGTAAACCGTATATTGACTTTAGTTTGGGTTCATGCAATGTTTCTTTTGACAAGAACAAAAAATAACCTATTATGTCTGATTTTTCATTAACCATGTTTTGTATTGATCTTTTTTTTTTTTTTTTTATTTCATGTCCACTGGTATTTTGTACTTTGGAAATACATTTTAAACTGTACTTCTTTCTCTCAGCCTTGTTTTCATTCATGTAAAGTTAAATGTGGTGTCTGACAGCTTGGAAAAAATGTCATTTATCATTTTAAACAGCACCAATTTTGACAGCTGAATCAGTAAAGGATTGCACTTTTTATTGATTCAGCTTCCATTAGGTTGTTGCAAATGTTAATAATGACACGAAATAGCATGGTTTCTACTCAGGTGTACTGCGTCATACAACCCTGACGGTAAATTTAACATCAGTGGCGGCTGGGAAGCTCTATAAATACACAGCATGGAAAGAAAAATGGAAGTTCCTTTCTTGCTATTTAACACAGATGCAGGCCCTTCATATTATCATAAAGATCCATTATCTCCATTGTCATGCATCATCATCACCACTTACACTACCATTCCTCACAGTTCTTCCACACGGTATCTTTTCAAACAAGAAAAGTCTGGGCCTCATGGGAGCTTACTATAAAATGTTTTATGGAAATGTATGAATAGCTTTGAGAAACAAGGAACTCTCTGAATATGGCTGGTCAGATTTAATTTTCTATTGTTCCAAATTCTAAAAGTTAGATCAGCCATGGGTCAATGTTGCTGTTTGTATTCAAAGTCATTTGAATTTATAATATTCTTAAAAATAAAATTTCCAAAAGGGGATTTTTGCAGCAATGCCATATGAAGAACCATTTTGGGTTCACCAAACAAGTACCCTTTAAAATGGCCGTTTTTTTTTTTTTTTTCTTGGTCTGAAGAACATTTAAATAATTCGAAAAACCTTTTGCGTTATTAAAAAAGTCCGGGAATAATAATAATGATTTTTTTTTTTTTTTTTTTTCAGTTTGATGCAAAAGGTTATTATGTAAACTTCCATGGCTTTATGGAAGAGACTTCATGGAAGAAAATATTTTTGTGTTACAGTAAATGTTAGTCAAGGTCTGATTTTGGGACTGACATGCAGATGAATAGGTCTAAACAACAATAGATTTTTTATATGTTGGTGAAGCATTTTTTTAGGGTCATACAATGCTGTAAATAGTAAGATTTTGTAGAAAACAAAAAATAAAAAATAAAATAATAATAATAATAATAAAGATTGTAATGGAGCCTGTAAATGTCCTTATTCACCAGACATCTTTGTATTCTTATCTCCAGTTCGTCACTGTCAGCCTAGGAAAATATTGGGCTGTGTACATATTGTTACCAATTACGTTCCAATCTGCATTAGAGAAATTACCATAATAAAGATTGGAGGTGGAATTTAAGGCTTTATTTGTTTGGGGGCTTAGGGTATCTGCTCTCCCGGAACGTCACAGTGGCCAAGCGCTGCCGTGGCACTCGTTATCTTTGCGCATACCTAATGAAGCAGCGCTGCGGCGCACACTGCACTTTTTCATTCATACCTCAGTGCCTTCGATTTGGCTATGAAGAGCTGCGCACTGGCAGAGTGACAAGCGATAATACCGACAAAAATAACTTGCACGTCAAGTTTTAGCAAGGTTTGTTGTTGTTTACCCACTGAACTTGCGAATATCTTGCCCTGTCAAGATGCAAGACGCATGTGTGTGGGCTTTTACTTCCAGATTCACAATGTGTTATTTATATGTTCAGTATAGCTGTGGTCAATCGGAAAGAGACTACATTGGAGAATATGACTTTGTCCCCAGTTATTAGAATGGACTGCCGAGGACTGGGGCAAAGTCATATTATCCAATGAGCCTCTTTCCGATTGTTTGGGGCATCTAGAAAAAGGCCTGTCTGGAGAAGAAAAGGTGAGCGCTTCCGTTAGTCCTGTGTCATGCCAACTGTAAAGCATCCTGAAACCATTCATGTGTGGGGTTGCTTCTCATCCAAGGGAG
>JAUCMT010000001.1:18769104-18785391 GCA_032357475.1 Enteromius thamalakanensis
AGAAGATTGGAAACAGCTGGAATTAATCATTGCGTCATTGCTTCTCCCGAAACTTGTTTGTGTCAAACATCACTTATACTAAATCTGTCCCTCAGTGTAGTCTGAAACATACCACACACTCTCAGATAAGATGGCACAGGAGTCCTCCGGCTGTCTCCAGCACAGCATTCTCCTCCGCATAGTCTTTATTAAATGGCAGGCCAGAGCTGGTATGTCAGGCCTGCTGTCCTCCCTTTGAAAGGCTCTCATCAGCATTGATCTGCCTGCTTGCCCATGGGAGCAAAAGAAGCTGTAGAGATGAAAGCTGCCCTGTCTGCTGTCACCTACTGACATGCATCCATGCGCTTACACATACACATGTCCTTGCCTTGTCCTCTCAGTTGTGCCTCAGTTGAAGTAAGGTGAACTACTGTAGCTGGGAACAAGTCAAAAACTGCGTCTGCATGTTTACAATAAGAGAATGACATGTAAGGCCTTTATTAATCCTCAAAACTATAGGTTTGAATGAATGAATGCAGCAGTATAGTATATATTAGCCTACAGTAGATCAATTTTATCAATATTTTGCTATACCAAGAACTGAGGATATGGATAAAATATTTTATTTTTTGTGAGGTTTAACACTATACAATTTTAAAATCAATGGCATTATAAAACACTTATTAGAAAAGTAATTGTCTTGGTAAAAAAGCTTTTTTTTATTTGAAAACAACTGAGCTATTATCATGAAAATGTAAAACAAATTACTGTGAAAGCTTGTCAAATCCAATATTTTAAGCACTTCATTTTCTTTATTCATTTTTCTTTTTCTTCTGAGAATCTAATGTGATTTTCAATGAATGCCATGTCTTTGTTAGAGTCTGTTTTGTAAAATTCATAGGGTTTTGTCTGAGGTAAAATATAAGGATGCAGAAATGTTACAAATATAACCATTTCTGCCTCATAAAATGTTTTATTTATCTGCCTCATATCCAGACATATTAATAAAAAGTGTGAAAATACCCATGCGAGTCAAATATATTTTATTACAGTTTTGTTTTTTTTCAACAACTTGCACACCAAATTTGCTATGTACATGATTAATTTTAGGCTACCTTTTATTTTCGTAAAACGTGCCGCGTCTTTTACAGAATAGAGCATTTTTCTGTTTTAGGCCACTTCTTAATACAGTATCATACTGTAGAGACATTTTTAGGATTTTTTATTATTTATTTATTTATTTATTTATTTCCTGTCTACTTCCATATCAATTAGTATAGGTTTAGATTTTTTACACATTTTAACTTCTCTCCCATGGCAATAATAATAATCAAAAAATTGATTTTGTGTGTACTTTTAGTATGCAATACATTTGAGCAACTTTTTGCATCATTTTTTAAGCTTTTTTTGAGTGGAACAATCTAAACATTGTGATGCTGATAAACAAATTTCGGCAGAAGCACGTAGGAATAATTAGCCACAGCTGGCTCCGCATATCTCCAATCAACCGATTTCCGTTCATCCAATCAGAACCAAGCTTCTCCTCCTTAAGTAAGCCCGGTTTCCGTCATTCCGTATCTTGTTTATGCATCCCTCCGCCTCCCCTTCTCCACCATCGGTGTGCACCTTCCTTTGTAGGGGGGCATGTAGGGTTCAAGCCGGACGCCGAGCTTTGCCCTCACAAGGGTTAAAACTACTAGAACTCGGAGACCGCCGAGCTCCCGGCTCGCTTCCCCGGACAGCAAGCCAAACATTCTATTCTAATTTGCATTATGAGGAAGTGTGAACTTGTGAATTTGCCTATGACAAGTAGAACATTTCAACAATCATTAATCTGAGTGTATCATAAGTCCTCTTCTGGAGCTTTTCATTTGCATTTCCACTTTGTTTACATGAATAGTTTGACATTGAAATGCTCAACTTTTCCCACACTTCCTCTGTTCTTATCTAATGCATGTAGACTGCAGTATATGTTTTGCCTAATGTGCTTGTCTGAAACTAGGAATGTTCCTCCTTATTCAAATACCATTTTAAGGTTTGAAAAATGAATTTGAGACAATGCAATACTTATTTTGGACACTTGAAAACCCTGTCCCTCTTACTTTAGACAAAGCAGACAGCCTGGGTTGAGGCATTTGCTGAAAGAGGAGAGAAACGGCAATCTGTTCTTCCTGCTGCCTCCTGAGAGGCCCATTTGAAGCGCTGGAGCTTTGAGGGATGGAGGTGACTCAGAGAGATGTCAGAGTGGAGGGCACAGACTCAATCCCTCAGCTTTGTGCAGAAGGACAGGATCTGTGCCTGCCTCTCCGATGCGCTTGCAGCCAGATGCCAGTGTGCTGCATGTCAAACAGCCAAGCAGGGCCTCTATCCACCTGACACACGTACAAACACACGCAAATCCTTCCCCCATTTCAATGGCTCTCCTTTAGAGCTCCAAACTTCGGAAAGGCCCTCAGCTGACCGTGTCTCGTCTCCATTCTTTGTTCTATCTCCAGGCGTATTTTCTTTTTCTTCTTCTCATACAGCTCAGCTCAGCGGTAGCTAGAGGTCCTTGTCACAGACCTGCAGGCTTCACCACTTCAGAAGAAGAGACCAGATGGACATAAGTCAGGATAGGAAAATAACTTTTATTCAGCAACGACACATACAATTGATCAAATTGATAAAAAAGAGATTTGTTAAATTACAAACTACATCTACTTTAAATAATCTAAATTGTGTTCTTTTGAAACTTCTTTCAAAGAATTCCAAAAAATGTCTCCCAGAAAGTGAAACAACAAAAAATAAATAAAAACAAATAAATTATAAATACTGTAAATGTGACACTGAAGACTGCAGGCTGCTGGAAATCACATGAATAAATAACATTGATTTTAAAATTTTAAAACAGAGTACAGTCAATTTTCAAAAATAAGTCTCTAAAAAAACTGAAAGGTCTCTCATAGCCTTCTGTTTATATCTAATTAAACATGGGACCAAGGGGTCGAAAAAAAAATAAATAAAAATAATTTTATAACTCCCAGTGGTACACTGTCTTAACTTTTTTTTCTGTTCTTTGATTCTCTCCTGGAGAGGAAAGAGATCCAGACTTTTTCCTCTCTACTAGCCGTCCCTTGCATTTGTTTTTGTGGCAGCTTCCCCTTTGGGAGTGAGCTGGACCAGCAGAGGCTGTTTCATCACTGGTGGCATAAAAAATAAGTGTCTCTCTGCCAATGCAAAGAGAGGCCTGAGAGACCTCATAGACTTTGTATATGACAGTGTTTTTCCCTCCTGTTATTTGGTGCAAAATTAATTTTGGTGTGATCTGCTGATTTTAGATATTTAGAATTAGTAGATTTGATAATAATAGTTATTAGCCCTAATAAATAATTAAATCCAATATGAAAGTTTTTGTGTATATGTATGTGTGCTGTACAGTATAGACTGTATTTATTTGGTATATATACAGTAAATAAACAATCATGCATATATATATTTATTTGAGAAAAATAGGTTATATTTATAAATGAAATATATAGGGATTTATAATATAAACTCTAAATAAAATAGACATATAACATGGAGTACAAATGAACTCTCTTCAACTCATCTCTGGTGTTTATTTCTAAGCATAGAATGAACACTCATCTTTCAAACAGTATTTTTACAAAGCAAAAAGTCTTCTATCTTCATCAAAGGTGAAAGGCATTATGCCTCAGGGGAAAAAAAACAACTTCAAGAAGAAAGCATAAACAGCAAGCCACATGAAGTGCTTATTAGACAAGTTCATCTTGCAAAAATCTACAAGAATATTCTAGACTGAAAAAAAGGAAAAGATTTAATGAAATGTATGCACTCAGTATGCACATATTTAGAGACATATTTCGAGTGGAAGGGGTAATTTTTATTTGTCCAGCATTATGTATAGCTCATTCTCATTTTCTTTATCAATATTCTTATTACCTCGCAAAAGGGTGATTAAATCGTGCAGACACGCAGATTGAGACAATGTGACCTTTAAGTGAGTTTATTTTAGTGCTGTGAGGTTGGAGCCAGTTTTTCAGTACAGTGGAGGAAATGGGTTGATTGGCTTTTCGGCCTTCTTTCATTTGCATGATGTTGTTTGTGACTCATACAGTACAGCCATCAAATCATGCATACTGATATATATCTCAGTACATAGTTTCTGATGATTTCTACATTTTTCCCCCCTCTCTTTTTCTTTCTCAATGCATACAATGCAGTTTAGCAGATATGGTTTATTTAAAGCATCCAGTTTATGCTTTCTTTTTTTGTATGCCTTCCCATGAGCAATGGACCAAAGTGTAATCAGATTTAATGACTGATGTCTTGCCTTGAAGCTTGCTAATTTTCACAGTTCCCCCACTTGTGAGTCGGTCTCAGATATTGGAAAATCAAGCAAAGCCAAAAAAAGAGCTTTTTTTGTCACCGGGCGAAATGCGTCAACTGACTCATGTAACTAATGTAGCCATTTTATTCTTTGCCAGTGCTTTTATTTTCCCTCCAAGATAGCTTAAACACAACATTTTAGCCTTTTTATGCATTTCAGAGTGCAAAGGATATGTCAAGCGTGGAGCTTGGAAGCGTGGAGCAACAAACAGCGCCGGGCCAGAATCTGAGCGTGAGTAATCAACCACTTTACTGTGCACTTCAAGTCTCCAACCCTGAACACAATTAGCCTCAAACACACCAGCTCTTACCATCCTCACAGGTCATTCTTCATTTATCCAGAATTCTCTCTTTCTATCCTTTAATTCATGTGCATGTAATCCCTTTTCATTCCTTTGCTAAACATAAGCAGAAGCTTAATGGCCGAGGCGAGGGCCATTTTATAATTTCAAAACCCATGGAGAAGGATTATGACAGGCATTTTGGGTTCGGTACATCTTGTTACCTTCTATCAAATTGTGAAATTGTGTCAGTCACGATAAACCAACCACAAAGGTTTATATAAAGACCTTTCTGTTTGTGTCTGCGTTACTCGCGTCAAAAATTAAATCTCCATTCTTTGAGCTACTATAGGAATCTCTCAAGTGTTAGAAGAATGATTCAGTGTTTAATTAGCCACTGAACCCTTCAAGAGATAATTATTCTTGCTGCATCCAACATGTTATTCAAGCTCCTCCTGTGCTGAGCAGTAAACAGAAAGTGTCTGTGAAACTGAAGTTGTGACACACTCTAATTAGTCATTTTTCCACTGTTGTCTGCACTGGGGTGCCGCTGTGAATGCATTGGATATGAGTCAAGGACTTGGAGCTGTCAGCGGAGAAGGCTTCTACTTTGAAGTTTGAAAAATGCTTGTTGAAAACTATCTAATGTCCCTGCCTGTCCTTTTCTGACTTACTGCACTCATATGATTCTGCTCTTGCTGATTATCGATTATTGTATGTTATGAATGATGAATTTATAGAGCTGTTGCCCTGCTTCCTATTTGTCAACAGTCAAGTGTATGAAATGTAAGATGATGAACATGTTTGGGGGCGGGCCAGTGTGTTAACTACTATTTTAATTGCATTGTTATTATTATTTTTTTAAATAGCTAAATAATTCACATATTGATCTGATAGCCTTAATAATTAATTAATTTAGGTTCACTCAGTTTACTCATCTGGTTTTTATTCCCTTTAGTAGCCTATATTTATCACATCTATACATATTTTACTTTGTACAAATAACTTTGCATGGCCAATTTGCTATTTTTTTCTCCATAAATAGCATATTTGGAAGTGTCAGTTACTATAAATGTGGTCTCCATGTCTCTTCAAGGAGCCCCGAAGGGCTTTCTGAGCTGTGTCTTAAAAGCTCATTAAATTCTTCCTGGTTACTATATTAAGAAACCATCTTGGACATTATATAATATCTAGATATACCAAGTTCATAAACTGCCTTGTAAATAGTTCCATAAACTCAGTCCTCTGACCCCATCTGGACATTATCTCACCTCCAACAGCTTTTATTTTCAACACAATATCGTGTTCTGGTAGAATATGTGCCCAGAGGGACATAGTTAAAACGCAGAGGACACCTGCTAACATCTGGCTAAAAGCTAGCCCATCCCAGTAATCAGCACTAGCTATAGAGACTCACTTCTTGGGAAACACTGAAGGCAATTAGTTTAAAAGGCATTACTTGACATTTAACTCCTGGCCTCTTTATGAGCCAGTGAATAGCTGACATTTGTATGTGACTGAGGCATCGCTGGACTGCAATTTGGCTGGCAGAAGGGGTCCCAGACCCGCAGACTGGGCCAGGGCTGTCTGCATCCGGACTCAAAGCAGACATCCAAAAGGGGGAGGCAGTAGGTCACGGTGAATCTTTAGGCAACCCAGAGCTCCGTAATTGGCAGAGAACTATGAATATACTGTACAGTCGAGAAGAGTGCGGGGTAAAATTCTTCCACTACTGCTGGATGAGGTCAAGGTCCTCTCCTAGAAGGGGAAATGTATCTATCCAATGCAGTATATCTTTCTGAGGCACGGCCGAGTTACAACCTAGTAGTTGAAGCTCTATATAACCAAAAGGTTGCAGATTTAAACTGTTCAAGGAGTGATGTATGGTTTTAACCTCAAGTTCTAGAGAGACTGAATCTGTATAATATAAATACATCATCTGCAGTCATTAGTAACTGCTGTATAGTATCAGATTTGCCTGAATATGGCAGTTAGAAAGATTTTATTATAAGAATGAGCTCTCTTTCTGGCCATGCACAGACTGTTAAATGTGAAGTGAAATCAAAACAGTCACTCAATTTTATTGAAAGTAAACATTTAATATTGTGTTGTGTATTGCAATAAAATGTGCTTAAGATTTAAAACAACTGTTTCAATAGTTGTTGAAAATGTAATGCATTTTTGATTGCTTAGTCTTCAGTGTCACATGATCCTTCAGAAATCATTTTAATATGCAGATTTAGTAAGTTTTACAGAGGTTATATAAATTTCTTGGAATATCATTAATTCAGCAATTATTTGGTTTGCAGATTGACTTACGTTGCATACATTTATCAGTTCACGCATGGGAATTGAACCCAATCAAACCCCAGTTGAACTGTTTGAGCTAGAGAACTATATTATATTCAAATTATCATGCCGCATCCTGCTTTCTACCTTAATTCAAATTCAATTCAGGTTCAGCAATTGAGTTAAAATTTATAAAGCATTGTCAATTCAAGTCTGGATAGCACACAACCCATTGTGCTGAATGGCTTATGGTAATGCTTTACCTGTTGCAGAGAGACGCTTTTTGTCAGTTGCTACTTTTGTACTGAGGAAATTTTAGATGAAATGGAAAGGTGCCACCAGTTTTCAAACACTTCATGACTTATGAATAATAAGTTTAGGAATATACTAACAAACAAACCCCAAAACTACATCTACAAATGTGTAAATGCAAAATGTTAAAAGGAAGCTTCACAGGCTCCCCCTTTCATTCAATCATGATTCTTCTTCTTCATAAAACACTCTCTCAGTTTTAAAGAAAGCTCAAAGAGCAGCGCAACCCTGGATTAGTGCACATAACAAGGATGTCAGCAGTGTTCTGATATACAGTAATATAGTGCCCTGACTCAGAGATGTATGGCTGAGGTTGATTTATCGTGCGTGAAACGCTGACTACAGGTATTGGCAGGGCTTACGTGACCCTGTGCCTCATGCCACATATACATAACCGGCTAATGGTGATGGATCTCCTGCGCTGACTGCAAATGCAATCTATTTTCATGACATCTGTCAATCAAGCTGGGCTCACCGTAATCAATTTCACTTCTTGCTAGCTCTCTGAAGCGCTGTGCGTCCTACTCCCGTGGGAGGAGGGAGCTGTTTGGTTTTGTTGAGTAGGAGCAATCGCCTGCAGCTTTCTTCTCTGCTTTAATATGATGCTCCCCAAATTTGTTTTTATCTAAATTGCTGCAAGTATTAGCTCTAGCTGTGACCCCTGTAAACTGAAATGAGAATTGATTTAGCTGAAAAGAGCTTCCAGTTTATGATGAGGATTCTTCCACTCCCTTGACAAATAGCCTAATACCACACACACACACACACACACAAAAAACACTACTATCACTAACAACAAAAACAAATGCACTGAATGCCTCCAGCTAATGGCAATGAAGCAAATATAAATTAGCTTTGCTAAAAAGATCCAATTAATACAATTAGGATTCTTATTCTTTGGGATGAAAAGCATTGGAAGTTAACTGAGGACAGGGACCGGTAAACTTGGGCACATGTGCCACTACTGGCACGCAAGCAAGAAACAATGTAATGAGTGGCCATGTATACAAGAAGTGTATGATTGAAATATATTTGAAAATATTAACACACACATACACAAATACATATATATATATATATATATATACACACACATACTATACACACACACATGCACATATACCCTAATAAAAAATTTAAAATATATTAATAATAAATTAATAATAAATATTTAAAATATATTAATGTCAAATGAAGTATACTTTAGTTCAAATCTATTACCATACTTACTGACAGACAACTCAAGACCTACTGAATAATATAGATTTTTTTTTCCTAAACAGTTTAATTAAACTTTATTTGGAGTATTACTTGTGCACAATGCATATGTCTTAATAAGCCTAAAATGCGTGTTTATTTCACTTTTAATGAGGATTGTGGAATATTGCCCTTTTAAATGCAAAATATTTAAAGTGTACCTAAATTATACTTGCTATAGTTCCACTTCAGCACAATTAAATATACTAAGTATGTGTTTAATTGGACTTCAGCCCTCCTTCTGGACAATCAAAGTAAATTAAGTAAATTTACCAAACTATAAGTATAACAGTTTAGTATACTAAGCATGAAGTTAATGTAATTTAAAAACATTTAACACTATATATATATACAGTATATACACACAGTATATACGTATATTCGCATATGAAAAATAAAACAAATTCTGTATATACTTATCTGCAAATATATATATATATATATATATATATATATATATATTTACAGACATATAACATAATTTATTTATTTTCTTCTTTCCTTTCTTCTCCTCAATATATAAGTTTTCAATATCTGATATCATTCTTTCTGATGTAATTGTATAATCATTGTGACAGCTGCTTTTTTAAAAACTTTTATTTATTTAAAGAACCTTGTGTAAATTTACTAAATTTTCATTGATTTTATAGTTTTATGTATGGACAAACAATATGTTAAATGTACTAAACTGACTGTGTACGTAATTTCAAGGAAATATATTTTAACCAGTAAAATTAGCTGTCACATTATTCTTAAAAGACATTCAGGATTTTTGTCTATATTGGCTACTGTTGCTTTACCAATTGCAATGTTTTAAATGTAGGACATTCAGGGAACCAGCCGGGTCTCTGTTGATAATTTCTTTCACCATACATTGCTCTTTGAAATGTGTAATACAGTAGCCTTTTATGTCTGTCTTTGTACAGTTGCTCAAAATTGAATTTTATATGAGACTGTGCTGATGTTTTCACTCTTTCATTTGTTGCAATTCAATTTAGTGTTTACTTCACACAGTGTTTTGTGTCACTGGATTGTCGTCATTATTTAAAGGATAGCTCTCACAGAACCACGTGTGCATATTGATTTCAGGGGATGCTTTTTTTCCCCAGTGCGCATTTGCTGTTATTGAACAGGAAATAGGTACAGATAATTATGGTAAGCTCATAAAATAGTAATATAAAGTAAAAACCAACAACAACAACAAAACGTTACAGCAGGCACTACCTCTTCAAACAAAACAAAACACCCCTGGTAGAAATCAACAAACGATGTCATGCGTTGACATCAGAAAAAAGTGACATTTAAAAATCTACGGTACTGTCAGCTTATAAAAATTTTTCCACACGGCCCAGACGACAGATGTGCATTTTTTTTTAAAGGTTACTAGCGTCTTTTTGTATGTAGCGTTGTAAATAACACCAGTGCTTTACTGTCGGCTCCATTTCTCTTGGGCCCTGGGTGATATTTATGTTTTGTGGGGAGCTTGGGGGAACATCTCGTTTCAAACTTCAGAAACGCAAACTCTGCAACTCTGGCTAGCAAGTATGTCCTATTTCAGGTTTCTCATCTGGAGGTCATTCTTTCTCTGCCCACCTTCCTATTTTGGGGAAGATACAGAGAAAAAATACAACAAGACGATTAGAAAAAGAAGAAAAAGTAAGAGTTTTTGTGTGAGCTTTCCATCTCAAAGGCCTCGGTCTAATTCCTTTTCTAAGTATTTAGTAATTAATTGAACTACTAAATCACTCTTTCTAAAAATTGGAGTGCAGTTCATCTGTCATTTTATGGAGTTTCTTGGCCTTAAATAGACTTTTCACCAGCTTTATAAGAGCTACGTGTTACTTGAAAACACAGACATAATTCTGAGTTTGAAGACAAATAGTTCTCCCAAAAACAAACTTTATTACAATTGTTTTTTTAATGCCATTTCAGGAGAAAAGAACTACCATAGAACAGCTTCCATTGGTCTTCTGAAGACTGTGTACTGTACTGTATGTTCTTAAGTGACTGCATGTTCTCTAAACTTCAATGGCCGTATCAGCTGGAGCTTGTTTGTGAACCATTTCAAGTTTCTTTTTCTGTAACACCAAAGATAATGTACAGTATATGGACTATTTGTGGTGTACACAAACATACTGTAGAAGATCTTGACTAATGCTGGCTCTAATATTTCCAGTAGATAGTGTGAGTTGTGTTTGGCCATGCTGAACTTACCACCTTGGTGTTGGAATGGGAGGGTGGCTTCTCTAAAGTCTTTGTTATATGCATCATTTAGGGTGGAGAAATATCCCACCACTTTTCACAATTCATAAGTGACCCTTTTTATGATGAAAAAATATCCCTATTACCACTAACCAAAATATCATTTAGTATTTCAGTTCTGATACCTGCATTGACTGACACTGACGGATGTTGAAATTTAAATTATGCATTTGACAACACTGTCTAACAACCAATTTGTACATATTTTGTGAGGTGGCTAATATGCTTTTGTACTATTTGTCAACAAGGTTGGGGTTAGGCATAAACATTAAAAAATTGCTTGTCTTACTGAGTATTTTTGTCTTGTTTTTAGTCAAAATATAAAAAAATATATTTTAATAGAAAAACTAATATTTAGCTTAAAACAAGTAAAAATATCTGCCTGTGGGGTAAGTAAAAATATTCATAAAACAGGAGTATTTTACTTACTTATGCTCACTCCGAAGCGCATACTAACATGCATTTGCAACCAGGATTGGTTTGCAACCATCGACCTGAAGGACGCGTACTTTCATCTCGATTCTGCCTCGACACAGACCACTTCTTCGGTTTGCGTTCGAGGGTCGAGCATATCAGAACAGGGTTTAACTCTTTGGTCTGTCCCTCTCTCCCTGCTTTTTCATAAAGGTTGCGGAGGGTGCCCTCTCCCCGCTGTGGCAGATGGGCATCCGCCTCCTCAACTATCCCGACGACTGGCTGATAATAGCTCACTCGCGAGATCTGTTGTTCATGCTTCGGCACCTCAGCCATCTGGCTCTTCAGGTCAACTGAGAGAAGATCAAACTCTCCCGAGTGCAGAGGATCTCTCATCTCGGTATGTAGCTGGACTCGGTCAAAATGAATGCCCACCTCACCAGCGCGTGCGAGCAGGCAACACTGAACTGCCTAGATACGTTCTGGTACAAAACAGCGGTTCCTCAAAACTTTTCAGATGCTCCTGGGGCATATGGCAGCTGCAGCCACAGTCACGCCGCTGAGCTTGATTCATATGAGACTGCTTCAGCGATGGTTATACAATCGAGTCCCAAAATGGATTTAGCACATTCCGGATTGGCGTTTCCCCACAGTGTCACGGCCTATTCAGCCCGTGGACCAACCCTTCTTTCCTCCAGGTCAGTACCCTTGGGTCAGGTGTCCAGGCATGTTGTGGTCAACACGGATGCCTCCTCAATTGGTTGGGGTGCTGTATGCAACGGGCAGGCAGCTTCGGGCCCCTGAACAGGCATCCGGATGCTTTGGCATATCATTGCTGCGAGTTGTTAGCAGTACTTCTGGCCCTAAGTCGCTTTCTTCTGATACTACGCCACAAGCACATGCTGGTCCGGACTGACAACACAGCGGTCATTGCGTGCATCAACAAACAAGGTTGTCTACGCTGCCGCCGCATGTCACAACTCGCCCGCCATCTCCACACAAACCCTGTGCAAGATCAGGGAGGACGGGGAGCAAGTTCTGCTGGCAGCCCCTCCCTGGAAGATCCTCTTGAGGAAGGACCTTCTTTCTCAGGGGATGGGCACGATATGGCACCCGCGCCCAGAACTATGGAACCTGTAAATCTGGTTCCTGGACGGGGTCGCATATAAAACCGTTTTGCTCTCGTGGAAAAGATTTACTGCATGCGCCAGCATCTGTGGTGTGCTCGCTTATTAATGCCATAGATTTATTGGGTTTGTCGTTTAGGCACGGAACCGAAATTAGGCATCAAAATCTGCGTTTTGATTCGGTTCGGTACATACCGGTTACTTAGGTACCGGTGCTATAATGGTACCGGGTTTCGTTGCCCAACCCCACTCAGAGACGCACAATCGCAGTTGTGTTTTCTTTCCTGCAATAGAAGTTGGAGCACAGGCTGTCCCCTTTCGACTCTCAAAGTGTATGTCGCTGCCATAGCCGCATGCCACAATGCAGTGGAAGGTGCGTCCCTCGGAAAGCACCGACTCATCGTCAGGTTCCTCAGAGGCGCGCGTCGGGTTAATCCCCCAAGACCACACCTCGTACCCTTTTTGGAGCTTGCTGTTGCCCTACATGGCCTGCGACCTCCTTCGATCCCCTCCAGTCAGCAGATCTTAAGTATCTGATGCTGAAGACAGCATTGGCCTCTATTAAGAGGGTGGGGGACCTACAAGCCTTCTCTGTCAACGAAGAGTGCCTAGAGTCGGCCCGGCTGATTCTCATGAGATTCTATTCTGATTCTATTGAGACCCCAGCCCAGCTACGTGCCCATGGTTCTTACCACGCCCTTCTGCAATCAGGTAGTGAACCTGCAAGCTCTGTCCCGGGAGGAGGCAGACCCAGCCTTACAGTTGTTGTTTCCTGTAATGTTAAATTGCTGTAACATTTTGATAAACCCTTTTTATCCTGAGAAATTGTAAAAACTTTTCTTTTACATTGGCAACACTGACCTTTAGAGTATTCCATGTCGGATCTAAAAGAACAAGTGGTATTGCGTTGGTTACTGGTTACAAATTCTAGGCTTTTTTATGGGCCAAAATTTTGTCATTAGCCTCTTGGAATCAAAAGATCTCTGTGATGCGCATTGAAATGCTGAACATGTAATTCACTAGCACAAGATGTGTTTCAGAGACAGAGAGTGCAATTACAATATCCACTCAATTTTTATTCCTCCAAGACTCATTCTCTTTTTGTAGAATGCATGTGGAAGTCACCATGCTGCAAACAATTAAACAGAAGACCACGTTCTTTGTGGCACAAAATTAACAGCTGTTTTGCCTGTTAATTGAAATGAATCCCAGTTGACCAGGAAGGAGCCAATTAACTTTTCACTTTCTTCTAAATGGGTGGCACTGAGGGAGACATTTGTCTTTTCTCACTTGATAAAAGAACACTCATGGTGCAAATGATCTCTTCTCTGCTTCAAACTGTAAATGTATTCTGATACATTGCTTGCAGGAACTGTAGCGTGTTTTGTCAATGTCGTCTCTTTTCCCTTTTGGGATAGAAGCTATAAGCAAGGGTATAATGAGATCATAGAGAGGCATTATTTAAACTCTGATTGTAACTTCTGATGCGGCGGAATATTAACTAGACACAAAGGACACAAGCTTTTTTTTCCCTTTTCTTTCTTTTTCCTAAATGTTTTTCTGTGTTACTGATTAACTGATTGAGATCCTCTTCACTCTACCACACCGTGTCTTTGAAATAAAAAATAAAAATGGAAAATAATTATTTTAAATTGCAGTATTAAATATGTTGCACTGTAATTTTGACAAAAACAATTAATGAATTTTAAGCTTTTAGTATAATATATTTAAATTTTTTAATTATTATATATTTACATTACATGTTTTACCGTATTATTTTTCATTTCGGGCTTTCTGTTTCATTTTTAATAAAAAAAAAAAAACTAAACAAAACATAGAAAACAAACAACAACAAAAAAACTTGCTTATGAATAATTTAAAAAACTATGCCCATATTGGTTTTTGTGTGTTATTTAACAGAACTTGATAGGCTAGTCTTGTTATTTTAACTTGTAGCAAAGAATGTCTGACTATTACAGTTGGTAATATTAGTTTGATTGTATATTTTGTTTGTTAGCGATACATGATTGTGAGTGTTTGTGTGTTTTACACCATTAATCCAATCATCAAGGCCTGCATTTCTTCATTCTTCATGTCTTGTGTTGTCGGGGCACAAGGAATGGAGAAAGAGTTGAATAATAGGGTGCTGCTATTAGCTCACAGCAATTCCATTGAACTCCAGTGACCAGAACTCAATTGGCGGCTGTTTCTATTTGACGAGCGATTAACCAGGAGCTCGCTGCCCAAGCAATTGACCTGTCACCAATGCGAAGGCTGTGCCTGATAAGCTTGCAGGTGAAGGGGGAAGAGGATGTGGAGATTGATGCAATTAGCCTAATGAGTACACAGAGTTACAGCCAGTGCCACTGGAAGCTTCGTTTACCCACAACCGCAAAACAGCAAATGCAAAATCTGATTACCTTGTCTGCAGATCCAGCAGACAATCTTGCTTCAACCTTAACCCCCAATTCACTCACTAGAATGTCAATGGGATTTTTTTTTCTACTTTTACGCGATGTAATGATAGTGTTTATCAGGAAAATACTTTGTTTTTTAGGCACCTGTTCCAAGGCTATGATTATTTAATGTGTAACAATTGAATGTGAACCACAAAAGGGCAAAAGTGTATTTTGAACAGAGACAAAGATAAATCATTTGTTTGCCAACTGCTGCACATTTTAGTGTGTGCATTCTGAATTTCGACAACATGCATTATGCAATCAGATTGGAACGTTCAGTGTGATGTTAGTAAAGCAATGACCCAGAGTTTAAAAGCAAATCTGCAAAGAATCCCCTTTACAACAACAACAAGAGGGAGTGTGTCTGAACCCCGAACGTTATCAGGAAAGCTGTTCCGGAGTTTGGGAGCCAAATGCAAAAAAGCTCTACCTCCTTTAGTGGACTTTGCTATCCTTGGCACTACCAACAGTCTAGAGTTTTGAGATCTTAGGGATTGTGATGGATTGTAGCGTGTTAGAAGACTAGTTAGGTACTCAGGAGCCAAATCATTAAGTGCCTTAAGAAGTAATATTTTATAGCTGATGCGGAATCTAAAAGGCAGCCAGTGCAGAGACTTTAAAATTGGAGTAATATGATCATATTTTCCTGTCCTGGTAAAGACTCTAGCAGCTGCATTTTGGACAATCTGTAGCTTGTTTATTGAAGATTTAGGACAACCACCTTATAGTGCATTAAAATAGTCCAGTCTAGAGGTCATGAATGCGTGAATTAGCTTTTTTGCTTCAGAAACAGGTAACATGTTTCATAGCTTTGCAATGTTGGAGCCTGACGGAGACGCTGCATCTTCCGTACACGTCATGGCGTTGTTGCAAGGCCAAGGCACTGAAGGCTTTGTACGAGGGTGGCCACGATTCAGAAGTTCTCTCCGAGCTTCGTACCGCGACGCACCTTGCCCTTCATACGCCAAAGGTTACGGTGCGCACCCTGGATTGTGCGATGTCCACTATGGTGGAGGGTTCGGCAATCATCTGCTTCGCCCTGGAGGGCACGCAAACTGTCTGGTCGGCTCTGGAGAGCATCGTTGCTGCCTGGTAGGCGGTCAGGTGGTCTGCTCTGCTGTCTATTCCGCCCTGGATATCGGATCCTTCATCTGCTCCATCCAGGTGGAGGTCTCCGCCGTCCGCTCCACCTTGGAAAGGTGTTCCCACCCTTCCACAGCCTCTCATGAACTCTCACCTCCCTCCTTGTTGTGTCTGGAATCCATGCCTTGGTGGGGGGGGGCTATGTCACACGGTAGCCAAGTCAAGTCACTTTTTTAGCGCTTTTAACAATACAGATTGTAGCAAAGCACTGAACATTATCAAATAGAACAACAGAGTGATGGCAGGGCTGGACTGGGAGTAAAAATCGGCCCGGGCATTTTATGGTCCAGCCGGCCCTCCACCACATAAAGGGCTACTATATACAGCTCTGGAAAAAAATAAGAGATCACAGTTTCTTTTGGGTTTTATTCTTAA
>JAUCMT010000001.1:18838398-18865167 GCA_032357475.1 Enteromius thamalakanensis
ACTATTCTCTCATTCTGGCGTAATAATCAAGGAATTTTGCTGCCGTACCATGAGTGAAGCAGGCGCAATGATATTACACCGGAATGAAAGTATAGTTTTTTTAATTTGGGGACCACCAGACCCGGCGATTGGCTGAATGGATTTAAAAACGGTAAAACACATCTGTATTACTCTAGGGATGCTGAAAAATTAGCCTATTTCCAAAAAAAGTGGAGTGTTTCCAAAATGTACAATATGCAGTTGAATTATTAAAAAACAATCTTGGGTGTGCACTATTAATTCAAAGTTAGCTAATAATTCATCATTTTAGACCTAGGAACGGAGGATTAATGCAGTTGATAGCTAAAGGGCCTTTCTTACCGCTTTAGTTCCAGAATTAAAAGAACAGTACTGGGCTATTTCCCAATACCATTTAATGGGTTGCATAACTACTGACAGTGGGTACTAAGTGACACAAACCAAGCGACAGCGCCGAAATTTATGCACACCATTCAACAACGGAGGATGGAGGATGCTGTGATTGGAACTGGGTTTTTGCTGTGTCTTGCAGGTTTGACTATAATAGGCATGCGGGTAAGGGCGTCTTCGTATGCGTTTGGCCAATCAGCGTACACCGATATTTCTTAGAATTTACTTCCTCCAAATGAAGTACCTGGAAATGAATTCTAGTTCCTAGTACCTGCAGTGCAAACATGCCAAAAAGTGGGTAGTTCCAGTTAGTTTGGGTACTAAAAAATGGTTCATGTGGTGCAAAAGGCCCTTATGTTATGAGACTGTGAGTGCAACATAGTGAGAGATTAAGCATGTACCTTCTCTAACATTACTAAAAGAAAAACTTTAAGTTCATTTTTTCACAAACAGTGCTGTTGCTACCTCGCTTGGGAGAAATCAAGTTGTTTTTAAGTGTATAAGGATAAAATCATTGTTAGTGATTATGTTAATGTTAGGGGTGTTCGGTTCCGTTTTTTTTGGAATCGACTCCGACTCCCGACTCCTAATTTTGGAGTCGGTGGAATCGACTCCTCGACTCTATTTACTTTGAATTAAAATAGAAATACATTTGCGCCTAGAAAATCACATCAACCACCTGCTGTAAGTACAAAATTAATAGTTACACGCAAAGTGTGTTGTGGGAACGAGTGTGTAGTGGCTCTAAATAGGCTGAGTCACCTAAAACGTGTTTTATGTGCTGATCCTGCGTCAGTGAAAACACATGTTCATATAGAGACATAGCGTGACGTTTATGTAAACATGCATCCTTTTAGGTGCGAACAACAGCGGTTATTCTATTAAGATTTTTGTATGTTTTAACGCGGAAATTAAGTTTACATGGGATGAATTTAGCAAGTAATTTGAATTAATATTAATGTAAATATACAAAGTGTTAAACTTAAAAAAAAAACACTCGACACTGGGAGTCGATTCCAACACTAGGGCTAGTGAGAGTCGAGGAATCGACTCTTTTGGAATCGACTCCCCATCTCTAGTTAATGTGTGTGCAAACTGTGTGCGATTCTGAGGGAGAGAGAGCGCTAGAAATATGTGCTTTTCTTGCATAATAAAATGTAATTTTGTGGCAAAAAACATGAACTGTTGAAGTGATGTATGATCATGTAAAGCACATTGTGCTTTTCCCTGAAAATAACTGCACATTAGCCAATCAGATTTAAGCATTTAATTACCCCATAGTATAAAACCATTTAAAGATGCCATAAAATTGATTGATACAATATCATAAAATTGTTCTCTGATATCTACATAAGAGGGATGTGGCTTGAGTAAGGGCAAAAAAAATCTGAAATTGTTTTACATGTCCATTTACAACCTGTCACGAGCTTCACTGGATTTCCCCCTGGAAGCCTCCAGAGGGCACTCCAGCCCGGACTGTGTTTATTATTAACCTGTCTCTCCCTGTCTCTGTTAAGGACTCTTGAACCTTTGTCTCCTCCCAGCTTGTTTGTCGCTTTGGTTGCTCATTAGCTCTCCCTCGCCTTTTACGTGTATTAAAGGACTTGTTCGTGCGTTCTCTGGTGCCAATCTTAGTTTGTATTTACCCCTTTCTAAGCCTTCTGTGTTTCCTGTGTTCCTGTTTGGATTTATTGTTACTGACCCTGCCTTCCCCGGATATTCACTCTTGTCTCTGCCCCTTTGGATACTGTTTGCGGTTTGCCCGACCACTGCTACATATTTGGATTATTCTCTTTGTCCCTGTTCGCTGTTATCGACCCTGTGTGCATAATAAAGTACTTGGCAATTGGATCCACACGCCTCAGCTCCCCTCGTTACACAACCATAAGATTTGTCTTATGAATTGTTTTTTTTTTTACCATATTTGGAAGGGTCACGAACATTGTTGAGCTCTGCTCTGATTGGCTGTTTCACAGCGCAGTAGCTCATATAGCTGGAAAGAATCACAGGGAGGAAAATATATATTGTCAGTACTGTCTCTCGCAGTTATATCATTGGGGGTTTTTTTGTTTTCTTTTTGCAAATGCAGTCGTTCCCCAGATGGTTTTGGTGACAAAAATAGATGAAGCATGTCCTGAGGTGAAGAAAGCTCTTCAGAACATTTATGTTAGTTCCTACATCAAGTCAAAGGTGAGACATGATCACATGGTCTGTTACAGGACTCTGAGTGAGGGCGGGATAAAGACTTTGGTGAGTCATTGTTTCATTGTTCCTGAACCTGTGTCTGCAGGTTCAGAAGGTGAGCTCTCGGTTGGGTGTGCCGGTGTCTTGTGTGTTACCGGTGAAGAACTACAGTCAGGAGCTGGAGCTGGAGCTCAACTGTGACGTCCTGCTGCTCTCCGCTCTACAGCAGATGCTTAACTTTGCAGATGACTATCTGGATGATGCTGAATGATGCATTTAATGAAGTGCTACCAGTACAGCTTTATCTCCCTTTGTAGCTGATTTAACATTATATCTTTGTTTGGCATGTACTATCTTTACTTTCATTAGCTAGGACCACACCACAAACAAGCTATGGATTAGTTAGCTACCTGATACAACCTGAATGAAGGAGAAATTGAGATAAGGTTGGCTGAATGGATGAGAAAAAGAGAAGGAAGGGTGGGTTCAAGAGAAAAAGAGTCAGGTGATCGTTTGCGTCGTGGTCCTGCTCCCAAGTGTCATCTAACCAGTAAACTCTATATTTACCATTTAATGAACTGTTTATATATATATATTACTATTCTACATGTGTATATATAAAGGCTGCGTTCTCTGATAACGTTGTCTCTTAGCACGGTACGAAGACTCAAAAGGTACACCTTAACTACAGTTATACCTTTTCTATGTGTGTTCTCCGAACTATACTTTAGGATGGTGATTAAGGAAAACCTTCTTAAGTGTGACCTTAGCAGGTGCTGACTGTCCATTGATATCGATGCCTCGATGATCGATTGTGAACTCTTTCCTTCACAGCAGTATAGAGAAAACAATGTTCTTCATAAAGAACCATTTTAGAAATGGTACGAACTGCATTTTTCGGGGCGCATTTAAATATGAACATGCAGACATAAATGTGTTTATAATTTAGCAAGTCCGCAATCCCACACCCTCAAGGCCATAAGTGTGTTAATGTTCTCCATATGCCGACCCACCAGCCATATCACATTATTAGCGTCAACCTCGATTGAAGTGCATTATAAAACAGAATGCAACTTATTGAGTGTAAATGTTTTTTTTTTTGTTTTGTTTTTTTATTCACATCATACATAGATGCCATGGTTGACACCTTTATTGGGAAAACAAAGTCCTCCCAAACCCTTACTAATACATTATTTTCAACTTTTTTATTATTTCTTTATTTTTATTCAAAATAAATGCTTTTGTTATTTGAAATTATACATGGGAAAAAAAGGGGTTGGGCGCTAAGAGGGGGTCTCTTTAATGTAGAACCACCGCTGCGAGTGTCCCCATAACGGTCTCCAAAAAATGGCACGGTTTTGCAAGCGATATGCCATAGCTGTAAACTCATCTTTCTTCATATAGACTCTTAAGCCTTTTCTGTCAAATGGTTCGCCAGCTGATGTGCCTTAGGATAGTAATTAAAAAAGCTAACAACCATTAGTTTATGGAAACCTTATTAATGAAAACACTTTCATTCATCGGGTGTAGGCTATAACAACTTAAGTATTTTATGTGTAAAAATTTTAAGTAAAGTAAAAATGTTAATTTAATACTAAATGAGATTTTATATTAAATGTTCATTTAAAATGTTCTATGTGTAGATAAACTGCGATGTAAAAAAGCTTTTGGCGTATTGGTGGTCACGTCAGCAGCGATAAGGTATAGCTAAGAGTGCTCCAGACCAACCTTACGAACGAATGACTTGCATAAGGTATACTTAACTAAGACGGTTTCGGAAAACAGGCGCTAAAGATAAGGTACGTCTTAAGGTACAACTTAAGAACGACGTAGCGTTAAGGTGGTTTTGGAGAATGCAGCCCAATACAGTATATATAAATTATTACAGTCTAAACAATTTTAATATTAATTTTGGCAATATAACATGTTTTCCAAAGTAAGTGCATTTTTTGAGGCAATGATGCAGTGTCTTTTGAAACAAGCAATGCTTTATGTGAACAATGAGCCATATTCGCAAAAAAAAGAGACAGAATTTGAATTTAATATCATTTAAAAGCTGACCCATTTACAGTCGATGTGTAATTTTGACAAATTATACAGAAATCCATAATCATCAACAGCAGACAAATGTTTATAAACTGGTGTAAAATATGCAAAATTATATCCATTAGTGAAAAAGTATATTGAGGACTATAGGATATTCTGGGTCATGGCACCACATAACAACAAAATACGGCCACTGCTCCAGAAAACCCTTGTATTATTCCATTCCCCTCTGCCACTTAAACTCTCTACCATAATGCTTGTTGTGTGCGTATTTAATCTACTGTTGTTGTTCCCTTGTCACTTGCAACCTGCATTTTTGTTATTTATGGTAATAAGTCACCTGTTTGTGTCTCCAAGTCCCTATTTGTCATAAACTCTGTGTTTATTATGAGGCTGTCAATAGTTTGCTTTTTTTCAAGGTTTAATTATGCCTCATTATGCTAATTATGCAACATTACAGGACTCATGTTGTCTTTTGGATGGATTAACAAGAACGAATCATTAAACATCCCTCAGAAACACAGCTAAAATACCTCGCTTGTATAAACCTGAGAAATCAACAGCTTCAAATAAAACGTCAGCTCTGCTGCCAGAGCTTGAGCTCACAGTGTCAGTGACTGGATGAGCACCGGATAAAGAGTGCTGCTAATGGCCCACTAGACTGCACTGGAAAAGGACAGGAAGGAGATGTGGCCTGCGTGACCCAGCCTTAGAGCTCTTCTCCTGGATGCTGATTAGCTGGCTTGCCTTTCTGTGCCTCAGCCTGTCAGGGGTTCCGCTGAGCCAGGTCTTTCCAGGGGCCTCCAGGGACCCCGTGGAGGGAAACATTTGTGCTGCTGCAGGACACGCTTATCCTTCGCTCGCTTCTTGCAGTGAGGGCTGTAGGTGGACGTGGTCTTTGGCATGTATGATTTGAGCCTCGTTTTACCGATCGGGGATCAGGCAGGACTAGTGCTGCCCTCTGAGTCTCTAATTCAGTTTCTGGATGAGACAGCAAGACCATTTGGACTATTTGGATTACTGGAAGGCTTTACTGAAAGTGCTTTATATCTGTAGAAACAGTGAATTTGTGTCTGACTGACAGCTGGGGTGTACTATATTTATATTAAGGCTGTCAATTTATTATTCTAAATATCATACCATGAGCTGCTCTCAGTGTGGTTTGGTCTTGAATTGCTCCGATGGTAGGAGAATCATAGACAATTACCAGTAAGTTGTTACCTAATTTTATTCCATCTGATTAATCACATTAACTTAATGTGTTAAATTGAAAGGCCTAATCAGGATATACAGTATAATTCCATTTAATTATTGTTGTGATGGCCTTAAATGATAGTGACTGACTTTCTTGAAGCACTAAGTATAATGTTAGTCTCACGCACCGAGTACTTAATGTAATCTTTACAGCATGTTTCCCAAAAGCACTGTAGAAATTCTACCAAAGTAGCACATTGAAATAATAAAGAAATTATATTTTTACACAACCTTTACAGAAATGCCTTATGGATATCATGCCTCTTCCAACTTAAACATCACATACACTGCTCCTATGCATCTATATAGATAAAGGCATATCTTAACAAGTAAAACAGCCTACTTTTAATTGGTTAATTAAAAGTTCCAGCACATTAGGAATGCAATAGCAAGCTAGCTTTGAAAGCAAACTAATGCTACTGGGTATGTGCAGAGATTGGCAGATAGGTCCCCCTATTTCATTTGGACTAAATGTAAAGATAGACAAACATTCCAGCAGCAGGTACATAACATACCTACGTAGTTGGTTATATTTGGGTTGCAATGACCACAATTCAATGATAAATCAACAACTAATGTTAATTTGATGCAATAGTGATGTCATTTGTTGTTTTAAAGTTGTGCATCCAAAATTCAATGTTAAGTCAATCAATGTCAAATTGGCATCAATATTGACATCAACTTGATTTTTATTCTCAAAAAATGCAACATTTGTAGAACATCAGCATAATCCTGACACTATATTGATGTTCTGTGCCTGCTGGGATTTTATGGTTCTGAGAATTCAACAGAAGATATGTGATCTTTAAGACATATTTGACGAAGTTATATTGAATATATATCACATGCAATGCAAGATAAGTTGCAATCAATAATTACAGGGTTGTATATACAGGTACACTTTAATTATTGATTGCTATCAGGATGTCAAAAGATTTACTTCCCAAAAAAATTGCAAAAAAAAAAAAAAAGTAATCAAAGTTAATGAAAATCATTGCCTATAACTTGATTCCCTTTACATGTAAAGTAAAGCATGATTTTACATTTAACGTTACAAACTGTGCATACCTGTAATGTTGGAATTATCATAGATTTCTGAATCAATTTGTAATAAAGTTTAATCTTAAATCCAACCAAGTTAGGTTAACTTTATCTCCTCAAACACCCACACACAAGATTATTTGTTCTAATGTTATATTGAAAACTGTATACTCATGCTTAAAAAGAGTGATTTATAGGACAGTTAACAAAGGAATTATCTCACACCCATAAAAGAAAGACATTATGTATAACATATATTTGCACTTACGTTCTCACTCTAATGCGATTCCCTCCCATTTTGCAGGCCCAGCACATCTAAAGCTTACAGGCTATTAATTGCTCTTGCATGAATGAATCAGGAGTACCTCCGTGACTTCTGCCATTTCCTGATCATATCCCAATTGTAGTCATTTGTCTACATACTGCAGGCAAGCATGATTAATTAAGGTTTAGTCCTTTGATGGAGGATTACTCAATTTAGTAATTAGTTGAGTGCTGCAAGTGTCATTTTACCTTACATAAAGGTGGCATGGCTATATCTTATCCTATACAGTCAGTTAGTGTGGCAAATGTCTTGTAATATTTACCACTGTCATAGACTCTGTATAGATGTCATTAGAACAGTAATATTACTAAAATGCAGTTTGAATGTATTCATTCCCTCGGCATGTTTTGTTGCTGTAGAGCACTGAATCACAGTAGACTTAATTAGGCTTTTTTTTTTCCTGTAACAAGACTTTTTAGTGTCAAAGAAGAAAACAAACAAATAATATGAATGCTTAAACAGATTTCATAAGTATTATGAAATCAGCTGAAATAGTTAGGTCATCTTTGGTAAAGGAGTTTCAACTGCTTCATCGGTCACTGCTTTAAGTGAGAAAAAATGTGTTAAAATATCGTTTCACATCTCACCTACAGTTTGCTAGAAGGCATGTGGCACTCTCTGAAGCCTGCTGGGATAAAACATGATAAAAATGTTTTCTGGTCTGATGTGGTCAAAATGGCTGTCCACTCACGATCTCCATGCAACCTGGCTGAGCACTCAGCAGTTTTGGGGGGAAATCGAAGTTGCCAGATGTGCAAAGCGGATAAAAGAAATATCTATTCAAACTTAAGACTATAATCATTGCCAGGGGTCAGTGGTGGTTCTACATGGAATTACTCCCTGAGCGAGACCCCCTCTTGGCGCCCCTACCCCTATGTAGCAATAATTGATTGATGTTTGACGCCGTGAAGGATAGTGTATGTGTTAGGTTTCGTTTTATTAAAGATTATTTTAAATATGTGATGTGAAGAAAAACATTTTAATTACGAATTTAAAGTATTGTAATGACGTGCCGTTATTCGAAAAAGACATAGGAATACTAAAGCTATGCATCTTTACACAATGTTTTCTTCTATTTTTGTCAGTCCGGTACTAGCACCGTAATGCATCTCCACTTAAATAAACAAACGTGCAATCTCACATATATCTAACATTACGCGACCTTTGGAGTCAATGTGTGCATGAGCACAGATAAAATTAACCAATCAGAAGACTGAAACTCACTTCTGATACCTTTCAGTCAATCAATGACTTTTATCTTGAACTGGCATGGCAATATCAACAAGTCCCTATCCTAGTGCTTGTGCCACCCCTCACGTGTCTCGCTCCAAGCAACTGCCCCGTTCGGCCATGTATCTTATTTTTATTTTAATAAAATAAAAAAAATGAAAATTTTTTTACAAAAAACTGTAATCAATTTTATCCAAATCGTTCCAAATAAAGCCACAGTTTCACTGATGAATCATTCAGTGTTTTTGAAGAAACAGTTTAATGAATGATTCAATGATTCATCACTAAAAGTGCCATTTGTTTGGTTCCTAAAAAAAAAAAAAAAGCTTTTAAATGAATCAGTTGAATTCATGACTAAATGATTCACTTATAAACACAGCTTTATTATATTCTTAAATGAATCAGTGTGTTTCAATGAATTCTTTGTATTCGATGTGTTCATGGGTTAGAATATTTTGTTGACCCTGGAACAACATTTTAATCTAAAACTTTGGTTTTGACCATATGTCTACACCACAACCTAACCCTACCCACGAGTAATATCTAAAATCATATTTCATGATAGATGACTGACACTGATGTACAAGCACCAAACACTGATTGAAAGCCTAAACTTCACAAAAACTATAAACGGGTTCTTTAATCTGATTGGTTAATCCAAATGTTGTTCCAGAGTCAACAAAGATGTTGACCCAGGAACACGTCGAACTCAGAAAAATCAGGTTCTGCATATAAGTTGCAAAATGGTTATGCTCATTCCATATTTAATTTTTATTTCTCAAAATAAAATTAGTTTAATTCTTGAAAGACACTGTGTGCTACCATATATAAGACTAAACATAACTCAGTTAATAATGAGTCTTGGAGTTTGTACTGCATATCTACATCAGAGTAATTATTTTATTTTTTTTAACAGAGAAAAGATGCGAGCGTACAATTTGCAGTTTTGCAACGTCTGTGATCCAAGAGCATAAACTCCATTTGCATGACATCTTTTTTTCTCGCCCGACAGCATCCGCTGTCAGTATTCAAGCTTTGCTTTGGCTCAGCACCACTCCTTTGAAGTTAAAGCCATTTCAATCCATCTGTCTCTGCACACAAAATAACAATAATGCAGTCATTAGCATAAAACCCAACTACCATCCGTCACTCTCTCAAGGTTATTACTTCAGCACATGTCCCATATTATTTGCCATTTACAATATGTCAGTGCACTGATTGTGTTGTAATAATACCATTGGATTGCCAGTTGCGTGACAACAGAAGTGCTTCATAATTGAATTTTTTGGCAAGACGCTATCAAGTCACTGCTAGAAACGAGCAATTAATCAGTATTACAGGGGAACATGACACATAACTCGCTGGGGGAAATGTGGGCTTCGAAGATGGGTGGAAGAGTTCGGCTGATGAAGACGTTGTGGTACTTCTGTAAAAAATGCCACAGAAACAGCTGCTGCAATTTGTTCTTTTATAGACAGCGTAAATGGCCTAAACGTCCTATTACTCTTACAATGAACCGGTTGTAAGCCAGGTTCTGATAAGGCTTTATTACTCCATTCACAGTATTCTAAAGCTTGATATTAAACATGTCCCTCACCCTTAGTTCAGAACCATTTATTAGGTTCAAATGTCAGTCACTTATCATGTTTGTTTTTCTAATTTTGAGAGAAGGTCAAATATATGATTTGGGTGGCCCCTGATTGTGAGTGTCTGGGTACAGCTAAATATGCTTTGTGTTGGGAAATGAATATGCTGATTGCTCTAGCTATAAGCTCTGGGATGTTTCAAATACATTTTATGACCAAAAAGTGATTCCATGGAGTCAAGCGAGGATTGAGTCCGTATGTGTAGTGGAAATTTTTAGTATTTTTTGGAGTATCTTTTTAATGTATTGCTCATTTGGAGATCTAAACATCTAGTACAGACCATAGATGGAATGGGAATGGTTGTTTATTTTATTCATTGCTGTAAATCCTTGGAGGGGAGGCCTTATTGAATTTCTAAACATGTGATTACAGCAGGTTTATGGCTTAGAGTCTGATCAATACACTTAGTGCTTTTTAGCCTTTTAGCAACTTTTGAAACTTTTTATAAAACAAATTGTATGCATATATTTGTGTTATTTTTTAAAAATGCAGATATGTAATGTTCTGTCTGATCATTGTCCTTGCCTTGTGTGCTTTGACTTGCATATTTGACAATATAATTTATTTTGTTGACACTAACACTGTTAGATGAGGAAAAAAAAAAACTTAGATTTAGCTGTTATGAATTCGTCAACCAAGGCTCACTGGAAATACGTGCCTCTTCATACATTTCTGCAAAACTAGAAAAACTCAACTATATATACAAATCGCTGCAGTTGCAGTTTCTAGTTGAAATAAACACTAGATGCAGTAAAACTCCCACAACTTGCATTCCTTTTCACACAAAAGTATAATTTACAGGTACATTTTTGATTAATAAAGGCTATTTTACCCACAGTCTGTTGCAGAATGTTATGTTGTGACTTTAAGACATCCTGCACGGCTTGACTGATGCTCTTGAACTTCGTTGTCACATATACAGCCTCATATGTATGAGTTTTCAAGGTCAGTGAGTTCAGCTCACATGATACGCCGTTGTGCTTAGATGTTGAAAACCGGTTTGAATCCTGTGCAAAACAGTATGACAAAACAGCTCAAATGAGCATAATGAAGTTGAAACAGCATGAGCGAACACACTTTTAAATTACTTTTGCATTTGTTATCAATATAGGTTTAGGTTTGGGTTTGGTGTAGGGGATATTATATAGAGCATTCATCTTTAGTGACCCTCACTGGATATTTGAATTCTGCAAGGGCACAAAATATACCTCAAACAGCATTATAAAAACACTGCAATATGTACCTGTATAAAAATACTCTAATACAAACGTGCCACGGTTGCATATTAATCATGTGTTTTAGCGCCACTTTCTGGATATTTCACTTTGACACTGCGGCAAAACATGCAGTAAGGTACATAATTACTGTGTTGCAGAAATTAGCCATCAACAATGAGCTAAATTGATGATTAATGACAAAATTGGCTTTATTTGAGCTGCTTTTTGGTTTGATATGGTTTGTTTTATAACTGACAAACTTTGCACAGTTATTGAACTGATCTGAACCAACATCAAACTGACTAGCTGAATAATAAAACTATATTCTTGCTAGAGCTGCTTTTACAGAAGAATTTAGATTTGCCTTTTAACGTTTGCGTGCATTCAATTTATTAATTTCTTATTTAATACAGTGAAGCTGCATTGAAACAATCTGTAAAGAAAAGATCATATGACTCACCAGATTCTGCATATATTTTTTCTTTCCCTAATGAGTCCTATAGTCACAGATGGTTTCATATACAGGTGACATAAATACACAAAAATAGCTTTTATTTGCCCAGAAGGGTCAAAAGAATGTTTAGTTTTTAATATGCACAACATATGCAACTTAAAGCCAAGTATTGATTCCATGCTCCCAATAATATTTTGCTTCTGCTGAGCTTGAGAGCTGTGTCAAACAGAACACACACACTTGTTCTGTTGCTTGATGTTATACTGACCAGCCAATTAATTGCATTGACCCCTTTAGTATGCTAGCTGTGATGTAAATGGATTGCTCTCTTGGTGCCTTTAAAAACAGTCTCTCTTGTATAATGTAGAACATGACAGCTTTATTAAAATGGAAATGCAACAAGTCAAACAAATCTTGTAAAGATTTGAACAGTTTTATTAAGCGTCTTGTCAGTGATTTGTCCCAGCTGTAAGTATAAATCTCAAAGGGACTTTTCTTCTTCAGAAAGGTCAACAAATGTAAATGGAATCAATTAATCTTGCCAGTTTGGAAAATGTTGCTTATCACTACGAATTCTGAAACTCCTGACTATGTCATGTATTGCATGACTTGATACATTATGGACTTTGACGATTTGCTCTCTGAGTAACCTGAATTCAACATATTCAATATTACAATATTCAATTTCATATAGTATTATGTAACACTGGTCATAATTTCTACAAGCATCTCACAAGGTAATTATTGTACTGTATCATGTATTTTGATTCCAGCAGCGGCCCTATTTTTCAATTGCTTGTTTTGGCATCTAGACTTTCCCACTTTTTACCTCTTTAGCTACAGCACAGCATGCCAGCTGGCATTAGGATCAAAAATAGGCCAGTGGTGTCCTGCAGTTTGTCTTTCCTAAACTGAATTTTGATTATGTTCAAATGCACTTTTGCAATTTATTAAAGTTTAGGATTCACTGAAAACATTCCTTTACAAACTCGACCGCCTCTGAGAGTCATTAAGTATAATCTTCACACTGTGCAGGGTATTATATGGTTTTCTGTTAAAGTAACTAATCAAAAACTTTGCAGATGCAGCCTTTAACAGTGTATGGGCGGTAATTAGTGAGAGTTTGTAGCTTTTCAAGACTTTTGCAAAATGTCACATCTCTAGCTTTGATAATGACATACCTGCAAAATAATTGAGATGGTGACTAAATGCAACACACCTCGCTTGTTTTCGAATTATCAGTTCCAGAGAGCTTATAATGTCAAAATGAGATGTGTTACTGTTCTGGGTTGGCCATCGGAACTGGAATACAAACTTGAAAGGGAAGCTTGAATGATATGATAGCTTTCATACCCCAGGGAAATCAGAGGCCAGTGTCCACCATTAGAGCAGCTGAACAGCCCAGACACATGGACATTGCATTCACAGGAAGCTTTGATTTTTACCTCTCACCTGTTTCATGTGCCTCTAGCAGGATTTGAGAGGGAAAAAAAATTTAACTTGAGAGTGTAGCAAGAAATATTTCATGCATTATGTATTACGGATATTTTTGCACAGCCGTGTTTAAAGGATGAATCCCACACTTCTCAATGAGACCTTATGGTACTACAAATGTAACACACTTTCCCTCTCATTCTCTTTAATTCATTTATCTTGTAAGATCTGTGTGTGTGTGTGTGTCGACCTTTTTCTTGAGAATCTGGGTGGGGGTTGTTTTTAGCTTGTCACACAAAGTTTAATGTAGAACAATAGAAACAGAAAATTGATGTTTAATCGAAATCATGAAAACACTATCTATTGCACATCTTAAAGCTGAAGTGTGTAATTTCTTAAAGAGATAGTTCACCCAAAAACGTACAATTCTGTCAGTAATCACCTCACGTTCCAAATCCAAGTCCTTTATTCATCTTCAGAACATAAATAAAGATGTTTTTAAATAAATCCAAGAGCTTTCTGACCATTTCTAGACATAAACGTAACTGACCCAAGCTGGCCCAAAAAGAAATCATTGGTAAAATAGTACATGTGATATTATTGGTTCAACTGTAATGTTATGAATAATGTTAAAACTGACATAGAATATAAGAAATTGTTGAATAAAGTCTTTATTTATGTTTCCAATCCCATCTATCCCTCCATCAGTCTGTCTGTCTATCTGTTCGTCCGCCCATCCATTTATCTACCCACTGTCCTGCTCATCCATCTCTGTGTGACTCAGCTGACATTGTGAAAACATTTGTGACACTTTCCAAAATCATTCATTATTTACTTGAGTCATTCCTAAGGAGAAACGTTGACTGTGTATTCACTGAGATATGGTTGCAATGCTTTTTGGTAAATTATTAAGTGATTTTAGAAAGTAATTTGCGGCACAACGTTCTGCTCTTCTGGACCGGTATTATTGTTCCCATAAAGTATAATATTATTTCTGCATGATGGCTTCACGTCTACCCTTTTCATTTTGAGTCTAATATAGCTATGTAATGGACCAAGTGCAATAGGCATAGCAAATGACATTAGATGAATGGAAGTTAATTGTTTTTCATACAAATAGCACAAACCTTTTTTTTTTTTTTTTTTGCAAGATGTAAACTCTAGGCTACATGAAAAAACCTATTGGCATTTAGGTTAATGAGGAGAAGAAGAACCAGAGCATCCGTAGAAGTCCATTACCTCTCTACATTTACATTCCACTACAAACATTTTTCATGCATAAATTAGAGTCTAATGCAGACAATTAATAGACTTCCATTAGAACACTAACTCCCTCTCCCCTGCTCTCTCTCTCTCTTTTACCTAAGTTGCCTTATCTTTCCTCTGAAATGTGGTGGATGTGCTTTTTCATTACTTTAGACTGAGCAGCGCCACTAAACTGCATATTGCAATGATTTGGAGTCAAAAAGCTGCATAAAACAACTAATCTGCTCCGCTTTCAATTTCAATAAATATATTATGCACATCTTTGCTTTTGTACATTCATAGGAGTACAAGACAGAGTACTACAAGCCGTTTTAGTGATATTTGTAGCTATCAGAGCTCATTCAAAATACAATGTGCTGACTGTAATGATATAAACAAATATTAATTGTGCAATTGAGACGTTTTTCCTCTATACGACATGAGTCACATGTGAATCTTGTTTGCTTACAAACTACCAAAACACTGTCTGTCTGTTCCTCTAATGTTCAAGCCAAAAGCATTGTCACTCAGCGCATCAGGCTGAAGGATGTGCAATTTTATCATGGTTTTGCAGTGCTTTCTTCAGGACAGTCCCTTTAGAGAGACCTTGGGTTAAGTGGCTTGTTTACTCTCGGATGAATGAATCAGCCGTTCTGGGGTTTGAACTCAGGACCTTTGCATTCGCAAATCTTTTAACGCTATCTTACCACCTAACTAGCTGCTAGATATAGAGGCTGAGTTGTAAAGGCTAGATTAGAACCCAGTTGATTAAACATATCTGATACATGCCGTCTCTGTTTGTTAGATGAAAAATGAGAAGTACATAAAATTAAATTTGCTTGTGTGCTGCAAACCTTTATTATGGCTTGAAACCATAAAGTATTCAAATAGATATGAAAAGCACTTAACATACTGTAAATAATGTGAATAGTTATGGCTATATATATAGCATAATTTTCTTCAAGTTTCATTTTATTTCATTTATACTGATATCTAATAAAACAAAATAAAATACATAACAGTAATAAAATATGTTGTGTGTTTTTTTTTCTGAGGGGAAAACTAAAAAATTAATTTACAGTTTGTTTTGTGCATGCAACAAAATAGCAAGGGTTACATAAACATACATGGCCCTCTGTACACTTGCATACTTTTCACATTGTACACTGAAAATAGTGAAATAGCTCTGTTAATCTCCGTATTGTGATGGAAAAACACTTACCCACCAGTCATTGTCACATCGGCCCTTCAACAACCGGCCCACGTACAGCACACAATAGGAGTGTTTAGCCAGGAGGAAGGATGAATGTGAAAACTGCTAACAGGTTCCTATTGTGCCTCATCCCAAGACCATAAATCCACCATCATTTTGGTCCATCTCTTATCTAAGACTCCCATAGTGAATGTTACGATGTCCTCAAGGTCTGTAGCAAGTCCACACTTCTTCTGAATGATGACTTTATGGAATGAGGCCATACCTCATATTCAAACATTAATTAAATTGAATTTATACGGTATTATATATATATATATATATATATTTGATTGTGTGTTTGAGTGGTGGTAGTTTTCTTTTTTTTTTACATACATATATATATATAGCACACACATGGTTGAGTCTCTGAATTAGAGTGATATTAAATGCCACAGTTTACCTTTTGACATTCAGTAGGAAAATATCATGGTTCGCGGAACTGGCCAGCTAGGCTATTCACGAATACCAACGCATCCCCCACCATCCTGCCCCCTGTCCATGCATAGGGAAATGAGATTTAAAGAGTTAAAATGGATAAACAGATGCAAAGATTTATAAATGTGCCATTGTAAAACAAAGAATATGACATTAGAGTGAGTTATTTTTTGATCTGGCATATATTATTCTGCATGAACCTTTTGTAATTGTCATTGAGATTAATATCAGGTTCATTGTTTATCACAAAGCATCTGATTATGTGTGTCTTCATTATTCAAAGATGGATAAATTATTCAGGAAATGGACTTGAAAATGGCAGCTATTGTATCCCAAAAATTAATGCAAAGGGATCCACAGACACCTAAAATAAATCCTAAAAGCATCTCTCATATGATTGCTTTTGCTAATTCATTAATTTATTTTCATTCTAAATGAAAAAAAATGATCTTTGGAAATCATAAACACGTTCTTTGATTGTTTTGAGATGTTAGTGGCAACTCTAATCTCTAAAGCAAGTTTTTTTTTCGTCGTTGTTTTTTTATTTTTTTTTAAACCCACTCTCTTTACATTCATTTGATGTTACCTTCTGTTCTCTAAAGCTCTGCACAAATTTCACACTTATAATTCATGGCAGCACTGTCAGTAAAGCAACTGGTACACTTTAGCTTGGACCCACAAGTATTGTCTAAGGGATTGTGCGTTTTCAACAGCAGATGCCAGATGACAAAAATTTAATTCTTCTTTCTCGAAGATCTCGGAAGCCATTGATTTAGATCCAGGTTTTTCTTTGACGTTTTGGTGGGTATTGACGTTTCATTTTTCCCCAAAGAGTCTCAAGATTTATTTATTTATTTTATTTTATTTTTTTCCTCAAGATGAACTGTCAGTGATGTAGGGATTTATCAGTACATCTTTCTAGAGTTTTACTTTATGCCAGTAGGTAGCAGTAAATGTATGTATTACGAGTGAGTCATTAACTCATTTATCCAGTTGTTCATTCAGAAATGTTGCTTAATAAAAAAGTTCACCCAAGAATTTGCTGAAACATTTGCTGAAAATGTACTTACCCACAGGCCATCCAAGATGTAAAGTAGTTCATCATTAGAGCAGATTTGGAAAACTCCAGCGTTACATCACTTGTTCACCAATGGGTGCCCTGTAGTTGATGGGTGCCATCAGAACGAGAGACCAAACTGCTGATAAAAGCTTCACAGTAATCTACAAGTATTCAGTCCCTTTAACATGTAAAATCCCATCATTCATAATGTGCTAAATAATCCATGCAAGAAGGTGAAAAACATCTGTTTTTCATTTATAGCAATTAAAGACAAAGTCCACCCAGAAATTCTCTCATCAATCGTTCACATCACTCATCCTTAAGGTTTTTTTCTTGAGTGCAAGATATTCTGATGAATATGGGTAACCAAAAAGTTGATGGTAGCCATTGACTTTAACGAATTTAGAGTTAGGTTAGGATTAAACATCTTCCTTTGAGACTAACTTAACTGAATTTCAATTTAATTAATTAACCGAACACTGATCAAAACAGTGAAATCATAAGTTTCCACCTGCTGTGAAACTGTCATTGAGATGAATGGAAATGCAAATTTCTGTCTCCAGCCTTGTTTTCCAGGGTTATATTGGGACATCTGTCCACTCACTGTTCGATTCACTTTGCTTATAAGGGGCTGTATTTTGGTGTATCGATGCAAGCTGCAATGGTGTTGGTGATATATCCTAATGCTGTCTCATGCTTCAGAGCAAGCTCTGCTTTGAGGAGCAATAATCTTGTTCACTTTAACACCTCGCTGCCTCCATCCTGTTCACTAAGACCAGAGCAGGCAGCATTTTAATTTGGAATGCTTCTTTAACTTTGCCTGAAATGCCACCTCTGTTGCTGGTCAATTATTCCCCCCACTAGATGACAGAAGACGGCAATTAAGTGAAATGGGCAGTATAGAGCAGGGCAGATGCAGCCCAGGGGCTGTCGTGTTTGCGGGGGGCCTCTGGGGTACATTGGCAGAACAAGTGAACTTTGTCAGGGATGTTGCAAGCAGTTGTGTTCTGGAAGAATATGAGATGTACGGCCACCGAGATTACAGCGGGGGAAGGCGGGGTTCATGTCAGCCTATTATTTTGAATAGCTCTGACATGAAAAGGTGAAGATGGCAATTAAAAGGCATGCTAAAAATATGCTGGCAATCCCCCTCTCAACCTCTGTCTGATGCTCCTAAGCTTGAGTAAGCCTGATTTGTGCTCCTGTTTATTGGTTCAGGGGTTGGCCTTTTGTCAACTCACATCGACTCAGCAGTTATTGCATTAATTTTGACTCAGTTATGCATGTGTTTCTGACTCTTTCGCTTAACCTTGCTGATGAAAGGAATGTGAAGTTTTCATTAGCACTCAGGCGCATCTGTGTTCAAGGTCAGGATGAATAAAGCTTGTTTAACGCTACTTTTTTATTTGAGTACATATTGAATATTCACTTATTAGCCATAATCCTGTTGCACATACTGTATATTTTCTAGTAGGTGAGATCAGGGTCACTTGTAACATTTTTTTTTTACAAGGACAGTCAAAATGAAAATTATTTATTTAAAGAAATCACATGTTGATTCATTAATCAAATTAATTGTAGTTATTTGCTATTAATTTAAATTAACTGCAAGTCAAAACATTGTTCATAAAAACTTTTTTTTTAACTGCAGTATTTGCAAAAATATGTTATGCTTTTAGGTATTTCTTATAGCTTAAGTTGCTTGAATAGTATAAAATGAAATGTATTATTCATTTTCTGATTTTCTAAGATTTGTATACTTTTATGTAATAAAAAGCTTTTTATTTTTTTTTATTTTGTGTTTACAATAATGAATCACACCAAATGAATCTGTCAATATTGACAGACCTCCCCCTTTTTTATTTTTATCAGTACCAATGATTAATCAGTAAAGATTAATTTACCAAACATTATATATATATATATTTTTTAACTAGATCACACATCTACATTTGCACTACATTAAAAAACACTTTCTGTATGCTTTACTGGTTGCAGGGTTTCAGCACTGAGCATTCAAATCAAGGCATTTTACAGAGTTTTATTTTGAATTTGAACTCAAGTATAAAGAAAAATGGTCAGTTCTTTGTTCAAGGCACACTTTGGGACATTCTAGTCCAGTACACATCTTATTAATAAAGCATACAGACATTAGGCCAGAATACAGTATGAACGTAACCCCCTAAATTACACATTAACGGTTTTATTATAGAAAGAAAGCGCTTAATTAATGGACTAATTTGCGGTATAAAAGGGCTAAATTCTGTGTTTTATTAATACATTATACACACAGGAAAGCAGATAAGCCCAGTATGAACAAAAAGAAATTGCAGTTTAATGAAGACGGTGATAAAAAAGGAAATGTTAAAAATGTAGAGATTAGGAAATTATTAAAAATATATTCTGTGCATGCAAGCAGAAATGCCAGTGTTTCTTCCCCATAGAAAACCATGCATAACGTGGCTTAAATAAATAGTTCACCTAAAAATGTAAAATCTGTCATCATTTACTCACCCTCGAGTAGTTCCAACCCTGTATGAATTTCTTTGTTCTGCTGAACACGATGGAAACTATCTAGAAGAAAGTTTGTAACCAAGCTGTAGATGGTGACAAAAAAATCCCAAATTTCCTATAGATGTACAGACAAGCAATGCGGTAATCCATTAAAACACAAAAGTGATTTTTTTCTTTCTTCTATGGAGCAGAAAACATGCGAAACTTGCACCTTACATTCATATTCTGCGCTTGCCTCATTTCTCTGCATAAAATATTTTATTAATAAACTGTGTACCAGATTTGGTCTTTTTATAATACCATCTTCGTCCATTACCTTAAGCATTTTCTATAACTTCTCTGGGGGACAAAAAGCTTAACATGCATTAGAGCATTGCATTCATGAATATTCAGCTTTATTACTAGTAATATTATTAATAAGGTTATTAATATTAAAATTTTTATTTATTAATACAGCACTTTGGCCTTCGATGCCACTGTTTCAGTACAGGAAGCCACATTAAGAGCTTTAGAATACGTCCCAAAACAATGCCTTAAACCATAACCACTGACTTAATTTCTTTATACTTAAGTCCAAGTTAACCCTCTGGGGTCTGAGGTGATTTTGGAGGTGACTGAGGTGACTCGGAAGCAGAGCTTCCACATCAAGCTGTAAAGTAAACAGAAAGTGTTTGAAGAAAATCATGTTTTTGTTTTTTGGGAAAGAACACAAAAGTTTTGCAAATAATGCAAATATGTTACTAGTTTCTTTTGCTTCAGAAACAATATAATGTTTAAATATGTTTAAACAAATATGTTTAATGCATAAAAAAGCAAAAGAAATAAAAAAGAGAGCCACATAATAATTATTTGAAATTAAAAGTTTGATTATCTGTAATTTTTTTGTGTGTTTTTGCACTCAACAATTAGACTCCACAGCACTCAACTTTCATTCAAAGTAGCGTTTGCTTCCTGTCTTTCCGAGTGGGTGCATATTTTTTCCGCCAAGTCCGAAGTTATTATTCATGGCTCTGCCAAAACAATATAAAGTTTTTTACTGGAGCACCTTTCACCTCATTTAATATGTCACACTCAAACAGATGTATTATTCATAAGTTTATTTTCATTATTTCCCCCTCTAAGTCTTGGACTATTTGTCTTTTTCTTTGGATACAGTTTGTTTGTGTATCTAGGTCAATACAGTATGACACAACATGATGAAGAACAGGGAGGCAGATTAATCCTCATGATGTCTACGAAATGCTTCGCACTGCTGGCTGTGGTAAAACCTTGAAATGCTAAACTGTGGAATAAAATGTTGTGGTCATTAATGTTGACATCTGTATCAACCCCTACCATACTCAATTATCAAGAACTTTATAGCTGTTGTAAAAGTAACACAACTAAATGCATTTTAAAATACATCAAGGAGCCTAAGGAGATGTAAATTTAATTGTGTTCTCTACATATTCGCACATGTTTCCTGAGATTTTAGAAAGCTTGAAATATGAATGTGAATAATTGGGCTTTTGTTCTTTTTTGTTGAGAGATCTATTAGGGCATTTTAGAAGTTATACCAAATCATTTCCCTTTTTAAACAGATGGTAGAAAAACTGAGTCTGAGGCTGGGGATTGTCACCACTTACTGCTATCTGAACAACCAGTGATGGGCAGTATTAGTGCTATTATGAAAAGCAAATCTATTATTAGTTTTGTTACATTTTTCATGATGAGATAGCATTCATTAGCAAGTATTGGGCAATTGATGACAGTTCTTATTATAATTATTTATTTGTTCCATATTTCAGCCTCCACATATTCCATAGTGTAAATCCAAACAGGTCTCATAAAAATATGTACCTCTATGCACATTTTGTGAAACACCATTTTTACATGCCTTACTGTACGGTTCGCCACAGTTTCAAAAAGAAATCTCCTTTGAGTGGCGTTAAAAACAGGTTATATATGTGAACCCTGGTACATTTTATTACACTGATATAGATATGTATTGCTAAAAGATACGTCATCAGAATGAGTGGTCTGATTGGTTGCAGATTCGTCCAGTAGTATACAGAGGCATCACCATTGCAATGGAGATGAGGACACGACACGCCAACAGGACTAAAAACACAGGAAATACAGGCGGTATTTAAACATCACAAGTGTAAAACTGTACCAAAAACAGATAGCCTTAAACACAACTAAAACATTCAACCACATCTACTTCATGACTCTAAACCACAAATCTCGTCTGTGACACCATCTCTCAACCTGCTCTGCTGTCCCTGCCATCCTCCATTGCCCTGCTGCCGGCTGGCTTTTAAACCCAGATATAGCGTTGTGATTGGCTGCAGCCAGGAATAGGTGGATCGAATCAGGAGTAGAGATGCACAGGATTGGTCAGTGAGTTGTAACGAATCCTCCAATCCATCCACGCGGAGGACGTCGAATAACAGTACATGCATGGTGTTGTCCGTGAGAGTAAAAGAAGAAGAGCAAGAATATAATAGAGACAAATAGAGACAAAAACAACAGTCCCATCATTACTAATGTTCTGGAACGTAACAATAATATTGTTTTTTTATGTGCCATTTTGTTTTAACCAAAAGCAGTGAGTAATGTCTATTTTATGTCTAATACCTTTGCACAGTGACTGGGAAAGAACATGTCATGGGAATGACATATTTACTTGTGAAAATGTGATATGTCGTGGCCACATGATGTGGGATCATGGCCTCAAGATTTCTATGTCGAGGGAACAACATCTTTTTCTTGTGGCCTCAAGTTTAATGTGTAAACAAACCTGTATCACCATAGTAACCCAGGATTATCAGAGATGGATTTATTAATATTTTACTTTGAATACACAAATTGAAAGGGGAAATAATAAAATATTATGCTACGTTAATGTGAAATAAATATTAATACTAGATAATAGTGCCTAACTAAGGCTATGATACATTGTAGTTTATATACATTTATTAGGCAGTGCTTAGGAATGTTACGAGTTAATATGATGTTCCTCAAATTAATATCTTGGGGCCATGACAAAACTATAAGTGAACGGAACATGTCCCCTCCTGGTCACTGTACTTGTGAATTTCTGCTCTTCATTATTTTCTTAATTCAAAAACAGCGTTGTTGTTGTTGGACACTGTTTTTGTGCTGCACTTAAGATGGTGTTTTCATGTGTTCTTCTTCTAGTGTACCACATGCAGGAGGACGGCTGGATCAAGGTGTGTAAGGAGGACGTGTCAGAGTTAATCCACAAATATAAGAAGGGAATGTTCTGATCACACCTGATCTCTCATTCAGTCAAAACTCACTGTTTTGTTGTTGTAACTGATGCAGTAAATATATTCTCAAATCAATCAATGTATTTGTTGCATTCTTTGAATATGTCTTTAGGTGAATACAAATTAACTTTATGCATTTAATATACTCAAGGGCAAATGTAGTGCCTGCACGTTACTACATTTTACATTATGTGTAAAATGAGTGGTAAAACAAGGTACCTACATGAAGTGTTTGTACATGGTAACAAATAAGAAACACAGCTCTACTTAACACATGCATACATGCATAATAATTAGGCAGGGCAAGTTTATTTATGTAGCACATTTCATACACTGGTAATTCAAAGTGCTTTACATAAAAGGAGATAAAGAAAAATAGAATTTTAATCACAGCAATAAAACAATTTAAACTTAAAATAATTAAAAAATTATTTAAAACCGGAATAAAACAGTCAAAAACAAAAAGTTTATACAGAAAATCATTTCAATAATTTCAGACGTAGCACAGTGCTTAGAAAATGCACAGCTAAACAGATGGGTTTTGAGTGTAGATTTAAATGTGGCTAATGTTTAAGCACATCTGATGTCTTCTGAAAGCTGGTTCCAGCTACGGGCGGTATAATAGCTGAAAGCAGACTTGTTTTGTGTGAACCCTTGGTATTTCTAACTGACTCGATCCTAATGATCTGAGTGCTTTGTTTATATCCAGTGATCATATCTACAATGTATTTAATATTATTGTCTCAGAAAAGGAGGCAAATTCATTGCATTTACTGTCAGAGACTTTCAATGGCAATCTGAAAACCTATGCTCTTAGTGTTGCTACTACTGAAATACTTACCCTGTACTTACCTCCTTGCATTATTAATGTCAATTATTAAAGGTCCCCTGCTATAGCACACAGTCAAACTCTGAGGAAATCATTGATAGCAGTTGTATGAACTCCTCAGCAAAGTCTGTGGAGTATTTTGGAGGCCTGCAAATAATGATAAACAGAATGCACCTTTCAGCGAAATCCCTAGATATTCAAAAGCAAGTCCTGATCAAATGACACCTGCTTGCGCTGATAGACATCTTTAAACAGAGCAGCTCCACCTCTCCTCACAGATCTGCAGTTAGGAGTTAAGAGAGGCTGTTTCATTGAGGATTGTTGCACTGCAGCTATCTTCTGCACAAAATCCATTTAGTTAGTGGTGATTAAATCAATGACTAAAAAAATTATCATTTAGCGAGCAAATGTTTAAAAATGCTTACTTCTTAGCATTACTTATTGTCCCCACAAAAATCCTATTGTTGCATTATAGGCCTCGGATTGGATGGGTCAGCCATACGGTTTGAGAAAGCCTTAGACTTTCTATCATGTGACAAAACAGAAATATGGATATAGCTGCTATCAGTTGTTTTTGGTTCACCTAGAACAGATGAAGGGGGTTTGGGCCCTGGCACTGTGGCAGCGGTCAAAGAGCTCTTCCAGGAGGAGAAGGGCGAGCTGGGCTCAAAGGTCTTGGCGGTTGTGGAGCCTGCCGTTTTTTAATTGGCATCTGGGGACTTGCAGCAAAAGAGTTTGAGAGTTCAGTCCCAGCATACACCAGTTCTTCCACCCTCTGTGAGAAGCTCAGAAGTGGAGATGCTGGAGAGAGAGATAATGTGTCTGTAGAGATGTGTTCTGGCTCTGGTGTTTCTGGTGGATGTAGTGCGTTGTCCTGGCTTCCCTGGATATTTTCTGGAAAGTCGTCCTTGGGTGATGAGTCTTGGAGCTGTTGAATTGTGTCTGTCTGTGATGAGCTCTGTGGGCAGGGCTCTGCCGAGATGTCCATGAGCAGCATTTGTTTTGGCTGCGTGGTGTTATCTTTGTCCTTATGGGATTTTTCAACCACGTGATGATTTGAAAGCTCCATGTGCCATTCACATTGAGAGAATTGGGTCTTGGTCTGGGTCGAGGCTTTCCAGTTTAAACAGATGTCTACGGATCCAGAAAAGATTGAAGTTGACATGTTAGTTCCCCTTACTAGGAGTGGTCCACTGAGGAATGACTGAATTACTGAAACCTTTCTTAAGGAGTTCCGACAGCTCTTTCCAAATATCATTCTTCCCCACATGAAATGCTTCATCAGAAAATTCAGAAGTTCTTTGTTCATATCAGAGACAGAGACATTCATGGTAAATGTGTAGTATCTACAGAAAAATGTGCTATTATGTGGTAACACACAAGACACATGCACTTGTTTTCATTCGCTTAAAGCTGTGTTACACATGTCAAGAACACAAATACATAATAGGGGCATTTTAATAGAACATATTCTATTTCTATTCTATTTACTTTAACTCAATTAATTTTTGTAAACAAGGAATGTATCAAGTTAAGTAAAAGACATAATTGAATACATAAAAATATACAAAAAGAGGTAAGATCAATACATCAATCTATAAAAAGAAAGTAAAATGTTTGTTTATTTACTTATGTGTAATTGTATTAATTAATAAAAAATATTTTCATTATTTTTTACATTTATTTCTATTTCGTTACCTATATGGTAGTCAGCAATACATATTTTATTTCAGACATGTCTGAAGTAAAATACGCAGTTCTCACTAAGGTAGTGGTCTTAAACTCAATTCCTGGAGGCCCACATCTCTGCATAGTTTAGCTCAAGCAGCTCAGAATCACACCTGCTTAGAAGTTTCTGTTGATCCTGAAGACCTTGATTTTCGGGATCAGGTGTGATTTGGATTTGGTTGGAGCAAAAATGTGCAGAGCTGTGGATCTCCATGAGTTTAAGACCATAGCACCAAGGCAAGTAAAAAGCTTTGAGGCCTGATGATGATATTTAATTATTTAAACCAGGGATGTCAAACTCACTTTCTTGCTTTAGCCAGAACACAAAGATATTGAGAAATTAATAACTGTGGAAATAATCCCTTTCTTAAAACTGGAAATTAATTCAGCTGTAATTATTTTTGTATCATACAGACATGTTCTGAGATGGCTCCAGTCACAGTTGTCATCTTAAATTTAGTCATAAGACATGATATAACCCTCAGTTCAACTTCTTATGACATTCTGTAGGTAAAAAATAGTATGCTTGGCCAATTCTATTGAACCAGTGGTTTCATTCAGTGAAGCAGGGTTTACTGTATATCATATCATTTTGCTTTGGTGATGAAGAAGCAGCTGAAAAAAAATCTGATCTGATTACAATGTTTTCATTTCAAACTGAGAAGGAAAGCCAATGTCAGTTCCTCAGTCACTAATACAGCCAATTAACTAAATGGAGAAACAAATTGCATTTATGTCCCATTTCCTTCAAAATATGACATGTACAGTATTATGGCTTATTAATTTCAAGTCACATGGTAAATATACTTATTTAACCAGCTATTTTACTGCAAGATTACACAAACTGGAAAATGATGTGATTCTTACTGACATCAACTTCAGGAGTGGATCACTTTGTGATCATCACAGTCATTCAGTTGTAACCTCCTGCGGTTTTAAGTAATGATAGACATTCACAGCTTCTTCCTTTTTGTAAGATTTTATTTTTAAAGATCCAAAGTGGTATTACATCATTCTGAAGGCAACCAAATTCAGAGAAAATTGTATGTCTTTTAATTTAGCTAAATAAAAAAAGGAGAATATTTTAATGTCTGTCTGGTTTAACAGTACAACATGTTTTGAACCAGTTATTTTGTAATACATTTTTATAATCTAAATCATTAAACAATATTTACTAAAGAATTCTATT
>JAUCMT010000001.1:18876163-18891535 GCA_032357475.1 Enteromius thamalakanensis
TTTTCTTAATGCCTGTTGAACATAACAGAGACATTTTATGATTATTACAATACATTTCTTACATAATGCTCCTTTAAAAGTGCACTGTGTATAGAGTGATTGTCTCTCGAAAGAAAGACTCGACCTTGAATCATAAAATCCCAAGCCATGTCATGTTAACGTCAAAATGAAACATTCGCATATTGGCCGACCACTTGTTGATCTTTTCTCGTTGCTCTGAATGAAAATGCAAATTCATTCTTTGCCACTAGGTGGAGTGTTATAATGTTCCAGCTTAGGTTTGCTCTCTGGCGTAATCGCAGGAAACTAAAACTAAATGACGTGATATTCAGCAGCTCCATTAAGGGCTGCTACTGAATGTGCCGTCATAGCTTGGAATGCAAATAGTCAGGGCTCTGAGAATATAGTTTTGTTACTTTCTCCCCGGTTCTCCCTTACTTTACTTGCTCCGTGAGATAGCAGAGAATATTACAATGATGCTTTTTTTTTTTAAACAAAGTATTTGATTATGTTGATCATTTAGAGTTTGGCTAATCAAATATGATACAGTAGACTTTAATGGGTCAAGGAAGGTTTGTTACTGCACACGTGTCTCCTGTTTAATTAGCACCAGCCTGGTCTTGCAGCTTCTGACAAACTTCAAAGTTTCCTGGCCTCCAAGGTCTGTGATTGCTTAAAGCATGACATGTGTGGCGGAGGGGATGATTAAGAAAAATTAGCTCTTCTCACAGCGCTGTCGGAGAGCTCAAGCCCGAATCACTGGCTTTGAGTCTACATTTAGGCCAAAGAGGGTCTCAAGATAGTTGTTTTCTGGGAACGATCAGAAGTAATAGCTGAAGATTATACAGAAGGAAGTGGACAGCATGCTTTCTTGGGAAACCATGCATGATGATATTATTCAGAGGTTTTGAGGCTACATTATTGCGACAGGCGCTGAGGGTTCATCTAGCTAAAATATTTAAGCAACATGCCACAAGAGGCCATGGTAAAATCATTTTAATGCAATGTCTCATGGCTACTCATGGCTTTTATAAAATGGTAGCATTTAAATGGACTCTAAAAGTATGCAGTAATTTGATAGTAAATGTAATCACAATAAACAGAAATTTATATCGTTAGGATAACTGTATTGGCTTACCATTTCTTGTAACATAAATTTTAAACTTAGTTTGTATCTGATATTTTAGCAGATTCATTTAAAAAAAAAAAAAACTGTCAGTTAAACAGTACACTTTATAAATAAATGCAGAACAAACCTTGATTCTAAGTGACCTTGCATTAAAACATCTCAGGTAACTATTTCAGGACTAAAAAGTTAGAGAAAGGTTAAACAAATACAAACTTTATATATGAATTCTTTATGTTTTACCGATGCTTCTTTTTTTCGTCTGTGCTACAAGGAAGTTCACAAACCAAATGAAACCCAATCATTTATTTTACAGAAAAGGTATTGTGTGGGTGCAACAGTACATCTGGCTCAAGATAGCTCCAAGGACGTGCCCTTGTGTTGGAAACTGTTAGTTGGGTGATTTAGTGTTGTGCAGTGCTGCTCTTCAGATTTTCCAAGCCCAGGCTGAATCCACAGGAATGAGTAATTATATAATGCGTTCCGCCACAAATAATACTTTAACCATTAACCACTTTCCGATCATAACAGTATCGGCTACTAAATGTGAGTTTTTAATATTATCCATATCAGCCTAGTACTATAAAAGCCAGTGTATTTTATCCACGTCTAATAGGGAAAATAAACTAAAATGTTTCACAATCTTAGTCACTCAGGCATTTTATTTCATTATTCTTTTCTAGATTTGTGCTTGTTTTATTTTCCGTTTAAAGACTGTGTGCTGTGTCTATAATATCTTTTATTACTCCAGCGGTGTAACTGCATTTTTCAAACAATTGAGGGATAAGACAAAAAGCATTTCTGCCGCTAAACCAGTTTTAAAATGTAATTTGAAGCATACACTCTAAAGAAAAATGGTGCAACACAGCACTAAAAGTAATTCATTATGTATGTAGATTCATAGGAGGAACTCATTCTCCTCTCTGTATTTTAGATGTTATTGAGATGCTATTTAAAAAAATAATAATCTGTTATCATTTACTCACCCTTGAGTATTTCCAAATCTGTATGAATTTCTTTGTTCTGCTCAGTACAAAGAAAGATTTTCTTAGATTTTTCTTTCTTTTTTGTAACCAGGCTGTTTTTTGGTTTGTATTTTTTATATTTTGGGTAAAAACACTGAAGAACCATTTGTGTGTATGTGGACTTTTTTTTGCAGTCAATCAAAATCTTGATTAATATCTAATAATTATTGGCTTTAAAATAAAAATTTGCATTATGTCCACATATATTTTGGAGAAAATCCAAAAATGTCACTTTTTTTCAAAACCTTGCGTTCAGCTTGACAACGATCACATTTAGGCAAATGTTAATTATTCTTTGACAATGGCAGAAAAATTGTCTGTTTTGAAGATAAAACGTTTGCTCACTGAGATTGTGTGGCACATGACGGCAAACTTCAGCAGTTAATTGTGTCTTTGTAATTGTCTCTGGAGACATCAATATATTAGCTAAGCTGGAAGCTCTGTGTAAACCATGAGAGAGCCTTAATCACGCCACAGGAGGGACCGTGAACTGTTTCTCTGCACAGAAACTTTGTGCAGTGTTTTCGACAGCCACCAGTGAGGTTGTTATATTAATGAAAGCCTCCTCCACACTAGGTATTTATCTTCCTGACAGCTGCATCCCAGTTGAGCACTTATCAAAGGTTTCGCATCGTTTTTAGAGTTTTATTTGGGTTACCTCTGAGCCCAAGCGCATTTCTCCTGTCTGGACATCTGATAGTGGTCAGACAATTGGTGATCATCGTGCTTTGTTTCTATTTGTGTCAGGTAAAATGGTAATTCGACCCCATTTTTAGATCCACTTGCTTTGTGGGAATTCATTGGATATGTACATAACCTGAAGAGTGATGGTAAGTTGTTGATGAACTGTTGCTGTGAATTGAATTAATTGAGCATTTTTATGATCGTTTTATTGGGATATTACATTTTAAAGTTCATTGTTATTGCACTTTGGTGTTGTTTGATCTAGTTTTGGAACAACATCAGTAAATGATGACTCAATTTTGGGTAGGATTTTGTTTCTTACATTTTAATGTGGGCTCAATATTGTAACCTACAGTACCTTGACAGAGTAAATGTATCAGGTTAGCTTTTCTAATGACATTCTGCTTATCAAAATCCTTTTTTCAAAAGAGGCACAGAAGTCATTCTTAATATGCACAAGATGCCTGTCTATTTGACTTTCGCTATAAAGCCTGATCTATATTGCAGATTTCTGGCCAACCAAAATAGACAAAAAGTGACTGTCTGCCAGACGTACAACGTAACCGGCCATGGTTTATATTTTGCTTTTGAATTCCAATTGAGATGAGGTTACAAGAATGTTATTTTTGAATAATAGTGCTGTAGAGTGTTCTTAAGAATCTCGGTAAGATCCAGAGATGGAATGTGCCGTCATCATTGTCACTGGTGTTATATAAACATGGTCCTTAAAGGTCCATTTTGTAGGTTAGTCCTTTTCATTGGTCCTTTTTCTTAGTTCTCTTCATCTCTTTACCCCTTTGCTTTTGAATTAAATTATGAAGTATCATACAATCGGCAGTTCTCCAAATTGTAATTTAAGTAAGAGATTTACAGAGGTAAATTGCCTCCAAAAGATCATTTTGAGCAGCATTAATCAATAGGATAAAGAAAAGCAAGCATCTGTAATAGAAATAATGAATCAACATATCACCTAGTCTCAGTTTAGATGACACTCCACGGAACACCCACAGTCTGCATTTCACATTGCACATAAAAATGAAAAATGAAAAATAAATAAATAAATAAAAAATTATATATATATATATGTATATATATATAATGGCTGTTTGCATTACATTTCTGCATAATTAATTATGAATAAATTTAATGTTGATTAAATCTTAAGCTATTTTGCATAGGTCTGGCAACACAAGGCTGAAATACATTGGTTTAATTTAGTCTCTAATTTAGTTTCTCTAAAACTTCTTTTTTGCTGTAAGTAGGTTGTCATAGAATTAAACATAGTTACTTAACACAATTTAAATTTAGAATTTCACTTTGTCTTCATCACTCTCTTCAAGCATGCTTATTATGAGAAGTCAAAAACCGCAAGGTAAACAATACAATACAAGAAACAAACAAACAAACAAACAAAAAACTCAATTAGCATGCAATTACATTCAAAGTTCTTTGTAAAGCTGCTCCTTTAAAGTCAACTCGTTAGATTAGCTTTGGTCTCTGTGGTGGAAGTACAGAAAATTAAAGATTAAAAATAGATTTTGACACAGAGCTAAAAAAGAATAAATGACTGCTGTGGAGTTCAGCAATTTGTATTTGATTGCATCGGTGACTTGAGTTTGCATGCGCTTGTAAGAAATATATTAGTCTGCCTCACATCACAAACTTCTTCAGAATATCATGAACGAAGGATATTAGTACATTTCTTTCAAGCTTTTCATTTAGTCTGCAGCATTACTCTGGAACAAAGACGGGAGCTGAGGGATTTTTGGCCAAGAATTACACAAGACTTTTCTTTAATGTCAGGTCTCAGAGAATGCTGGACAGAAATCCAGTTTATATATTGATTCTATTTAAATATTCTCAATATTCTCTAAATATAATCTCAGGTCTGTGGTTTTTAAACTTTGGCAAGCAAAAGAGGTTGATATTAGTTTCGAATCTCTTGATGTCTTAGATAAATTCAACGTGTTTTTAAAAAGTATCTAATTTCTGTTATTATTTTCCTGTCGCTCAGTTCGATCTAGCTGAATTAATCCATTTACATATCTTATTATTACAGTTATTTCAACTGTAGATGGAGAGAATATTTTTTCTATGTATTTTTAGCAACACTTATCTAATGAATTAAAGACAATCAAATAAAAGTTAATTATTTTAAAATGTCAAAACTGCGAGAAAGACTTGTTAATCTGCCTTTAATCAGGTACATCGCGTCTTTTAATACCTCAATTTAATTACGCGCTAAGAGAAAATGGTCCACATCCTTTTCTTGGGCCTTGAAATGGTTCAAGTTCTCATTCTGAAAGTCTTAATGGCACAAGAAAGGAATAAATTAAACCAAAGGCACTAATTAATTTCAAATTCTTCAGAGGGAAATAGATTAATTTCTGTAACATTTGTCATTTGCTTAAAACATTTATCCTAGACAAAATTAGAAATGAGGGGAAAACTGAACCGGGGGCCAGCACTGATTGATGATGTGGTCAGGTGCAGTCATAAACGCACCAATGTCAAAGCTCTCTCTAAGTCGGTCTGAACGGGTGACTGCTTGCTTGAAGGATATGCTGCATGTGACGGAGGAGACATTCACACCGAGGTCTTGAAGAATGAGAGGCCAGGGACACTACAGTCCCCCTGTGTGCCTGAAATGAGCCTTTGCACCAGTTGCTCCCTCCTTTACACACACTCTCTTTCTCTTACCCTGTGGACTCCTAATGACTCTTTTCCGCTGATCTGTGAAGGAAAAAAGAAAATGGCCTCATTTAGAGGGAGAAATGGCCAACCTGTTATTTCTTGTCCATTGTCCCGGCTTTAATTGAGAAAATCAATTTGTCATGACACTTTGCCAATAATGTAATTCCCCCTTTCTCCTAGCTTTCCTCATCTGCTATGTACAGCAGCTGGAGGAGAGCTGAATGGTGAAGAGGGTGAATACAGTGGCATCGCAGTGTTGTTGGTGTGTTTTTGCTCACAAGCAATTCGTACATATTCGTACGAGGTGCCAAATTTGTGACAATTCGTACTAATTTGTACGACCTCATTTGTACGATTTCATATGAATTGTCTAAAACCACGTGATGGGTAGGTTTAGGGGCGGGGTTATGTTTTGGTCATTCGTACAAATTCCCGAATGGCCATGTCATAAAATATGTATGATTTAGAATTTAAAATTCGTACGAATTAGCCACCTCGTAAAATATGTACGAATTGCCGTGAGATCAGGTTGGTTTTTTTCACTGTGAATGTGTTAAAAATGACTATTTGCTATATAAAAAGTGCTACTGAAATGAATTTATTAGAAACTTTTGCTGCTTTTTATTTATTTATTTATTTATTTTTATTATTATTTTTTTCTCTTTAGCTTGATAACAGGAATTCTGGTTGGTTGTTAATGAGCAAAAGGATCTTGATATGATTTGTCTTCATTTGTTGGAATAAAGTATATTTGTGGATAGGAAAACCTTTTATTTTTAATGAATCGAGAGAACGATTCACTGACTCAAGCAGTATCAAACACAAAGTTAGTATTTTGTGCATGAACAAATGAGACCATCAAAATCAAGGATCAATTTACTTCCAGAAAAAAAAAGACTTTCTTCTTTCAGTCAAAAATAATTTTTTTTTTTTTTTTTGGAAGATAACTTTATATGTGATGTGATGTCATAATATTATTTCCTACATTTAATCCTAATGCTGCTACAAATAGTAGTATATTGTAATTCACCATATAAAGTTCAAAATTAATATTTAATATTCAATCTTGTCAAGTGAATTCAAGTGAAACACCCATTTCCCTATAGCCTACACACACACACGTTGGTTTTTGTGATTTATGGGGACTAGGCGTAATGGTTTTTATACTGTACAAACAGTATGTGGTATTGCCCTACACTGACCCTACACCTACCCCTTACAGGAAACTGTGTGCAATTTAAGATTTAATAAAAAAAAACATTTAGTATGTTTTTTAAGCCTTTTGAATTACGGGGACACTGAAAATATCCTCATAAAACACCTACATATTTTAATACCTATGTCATAACCATGTCATTATACAAATGTGTCTTCATAAACCACATAAACCCGCCCACATATATATGTTGCGTGTGTGTGTGTGTGTGTTATTGTTACAAATTGTAGTATACTGCATTAGATAGCTCAAACGAACAAAGGTGGTTAAGTCACTTAAATGTTCAATCTTTTGCGCTACAAATAAAAATATATTTTGTTTTTTTTTCTGACTGTGAAACAACAGGCCACCTTGTGGTCTAAGTAATTAGAGTACTGTACATACTATGTGTCGTTACACAATTAAGACTGAGCAGGTAGAATATGTGTAAATTAAATTATGCCATCTGTGCTGTATCCATACTATAGGGGATGTGTTAATAAACATATACCTTGGGCTTTACTAATAATACACATATTAATAAAATATTTAAAGCTGCAGTCTGTAAATTTTAACACTCTAGCGGTTAACAAACAGGACTGTGTGTTTTGCAGAGGAACAGAGTTACTTCTCTCTGTTTATGATGAATCACACAGTTACTGGGCTACTCAGGGATACCTATGTACTGTACCTTATTGCAGGTGTATAGTACTGATTCCAAAAACACGGTTTGGGAAATGGATTCATGGTGTACTTATTGTATTAATTTCATACATTTTAAAAACAAAACTGTTACAGACTGCAGCTTTAAATAAAGGATACACTGGCCAAAATTACATCTGATTCAACTTAGTCAGTGATATGCTTTCATCCTCAAATTGAAACACTCTGTGCCATCACAATATGCGGGTGGTACCCTGTCATTTCCCGGGGTCCCCAAAATGTGACTGACACCACCAGATGTTACGGTCTCACACAGTGGCACGATATCCTCAAATATATCTTCACATCCCCAAACTCAGCGGGATATAAGGAGGGGACGCAGGGGAATTTGGGTGGTGTTCTTTATCTGCCCCTGGCCGACATCATGCTTTATACGAGCTCACCAGCTGACACGTGTCAGAAGCTACTGGAGGGAAATTTATTAGCAGCCTTATCTCCTTAAGCACACTGAACTGACAAAAATTTGCCTCAATCCAATCAATCACAAGCGTCCTCCATGAGAGGACACTGGGCCCAAATCCACCGAGAGACCACGTGCATATTACTCAAAGCCTCAGTCGGGGTGACACGGAGAGAGAAAGAGAGAGAGATTGTGGGAGGAACGATTGGAGGAGAGATCCCGAAGTTTTGGAGATGCTGGAAGAGCCAGGCGAATTAAAACGGCTTGCCAAAGTTGAAACCGCAATCAAACAACTATTGTGCATGACAGGGCTACAGGCGGCCCTCAGACGCACAGGACTAATCTGGGTCTATTCAAAGGCCACTCAAGGCAACTGCTAAATTAATGTGCTCACTGCAAGCGGGGAACGTGTACTGACACTGATACAGGCGTATTAGCCTGTGGTGATTGGCTGTTTTTAAATGAAAGGAGAAGAGGAAAATGAGTGTTGTCCCTTTCTGGTGTTCTGTTGACTATCAACATGGTGCAAACAGGAAGCATTAACACTGACTGCAGACGTAACTGCATGGAGATACAATTATTATTAGATGTGATTACAGCCGCTGTTGAAAACAGTGAAGAGAAGCCTCATTTACTGCAGTAAGGAGGAAAAAATAATGCCCCCCCTGATCCGAGGGTTGTCTTTTAAGGTTAGCTTGTTTGCAAAAGCTTGCTGCATAGTGCACTGCAACTAACATGCCAAAGCCGTTTCCCAGGCAATATTTTATTTGTGGCGACTTGGCATAATGTTAACATTAACGGCAGACATCCCAAGTCTCCCTGAAGTTCTGGGAGTGTCGCGTATATTGATAGTGGCTCCCTGAGGCCCACAAATTGCATAAAATATCCAAATCTAGAGCAAGTGGGCAATCAAAGACATTAATGTTTGCATCATGCATCTTATAATGTGTGCATAAGTCGGAGGGAAGGAGAATGTGACAGAGACAGTGCGTGCATGCAAACTGTGTGTGCCTGATTATTAGCGCATGCTAGACAGAGAGCATCCTGATTGGTTTACTAAGTAAAATAAGCCAATCAGCTTTCAGTGTGGGCGGGATTTCTTATTTCTTATTTTTTATTTCTTTTCTCGGGGACTGAAGTTATCAGTTCAGTGAAGCCTACGAGATCGTCATGGCAGACAGAGAGTGACTTGACTGTAGACAACATAACAAACATTGCAACAGGTTTGAAGAAAAAATCTGCCTTTTCATTAAACCAGAGAAAAACTTTTAAAATAACCATAACGACGTCCATTCTACAATAATGATAGAAGCAAGGTTTTCCACAGTTTTGACATATCTTTATAAGTGCAATTTGACTGTTATTTATTTATTGACTGAAGTTTATTGTTATACTGTTAAATGAAATTTACTCCCATGCGGAAGACTATAGAAATGACTTCTGAAAACTCATATTGTCCGTCACGGGAATAAATGACATTTTAAATATATTAAAATAGAAAAACAGTTCTTTTAAATGTTAATAGTGTTTAAACATATTACAGATCAGTTCTGTGAACTACAGGAGAAAAAAAATCACTTATATTTAAAGAAACAAAAAACTCAATCTCTGTTTTGTATGTGCAAAAATAAAATATAAAAATGAAAATTACTTGGGACTATTCTTTCAATGTCAGATGTGAAGCTTAGCAAAGATAGCTCTAAAAAACAGTCTGGCTCCATGCTGTCTGCATTTCTTAGAATTTCCGTCATTGTGTCACTGCTCTTGAGGACACAATGGCCTATTTTTCATCACCTTCTTGACTATTGCAAATGTCCTTCGGCATTTTCCAACTTTCCAGCAGTTTGCCATTGGAGGAAACAATGAGAAGTTCATTTAAACAATAGACCAAAGACAGAAATATTTGAGCAACTGAGATGTCTTTACATGATAAAAAAGTGATTCTATAAAGAACAACCTCTCTTTGTGACTCTTGAGCATGTGCAGCTGGCCATGAACATCCTATAAAGGTGTACTTGGCCTGTGGCTTGGTATTCTGATGGACAGCAGCTAGCGGTGTGCGATTGCCCACACCTGATGCCCCTTTTTGTGAATTGTCACTGCTGTCATTTGAATTGCCATTTTTTCATTCCTAAAGGCTGGACCTCATCTCCTGTGAAGTGCTTGCACAAGATGTTTTGGAGTCCAAAGAGGCCTATGCCATTTAACTGGCTTCTGAACAGACAGGTGCCTGGGTCTGTGCCCAGGAGCCTCATTCATTGACCAGCAACAACCACAAGAACACCAGACGCTATGACCTTGCAGAATATCCAACTTTTTGTCCTTTTAAAGAAGTAATCTATGTGCTTTAACAGTAAAAAATGTCACACTCCTTATAGCTTATTATGGATGTGCACGTATGTCGCCTTTTAAAGGCTAAAAGCTTTGGTCAGTGTATTCATTTTCTTCTGTCGATTTCTTGAATCTTTTTTCATTAAATTTCAAACCATGGGGTCTGACATTTTGGCAGGTTTGACCTAATTGTGTTGAAGTTAAAATACTTCTATATATCTGCCTGTCTGTCTGTCTATCTGTTCATTACCAGAACCTTGAGGAAGAATGCTGACAGGCTCAAACAGCATCTAGTTTATCTGTCTCAATAGATAGACGGATAGATACATCGCTAACCTTTTTTTTTTGTGCTAGTGTTAGCAGTAAACAAAAAGAAATAACAATTTTAATAAAACTAGATAACTTAGACCCAGATTTAATAAACTGGGTAAATTAGCCTAATAGCGCAGTTCCATAAAAGTGCAGACATGTTCTGTTATGGTAAATCGGATGGTAATGCCATTGTATGTTTTATCAGTGACATAATGAACTTTGTAATACCATAATATATTTCTGTGAGGTAACAACATATGTATAGGTTGAATTCCAGACAGTCTTGTTTTGGGGTATTTCTTGCATGCCTTTGTTATTTGGAGAGGGTTTAATGGTGCTCCATGTTGATGAAAAGGCCTGTCAACCTTTTATCATTCCAATGATCGTGGCCATATCTGTTCATTACCAGAACCTTGAGGAAGAATGCTGACAGACCCAAACAGCCTCTGGTCCAGATGCACTGCCTCAGCTCCATCAATCTTCCCCCTGTACTCGCCTACAGACTCTTTCTTACAGATGCACACATTCACTCATCTCGGTTTTTCACACATGCCCCCAAAACACCACAATCTCTAAAACACAAGAAAAGAATGGCATTAATACAACAAGATACAGTATGATAAAATGTGAATATACAGTATATGCTTCATCTTTAATTACTGTATGTCTTTAAAATATAGTAATGATTTGTCTGCAAGAATTATTCCTTTTTTTTCTATATCATATATTACTCAATGTATCTCTTAATTAATTCAGTTTTAATTTTAATCTGTTGGTAGTTTTATTAGTTATTTAAAAATATTTAATCTCACAGTACATATACCCCCCTCCCAGTTGTATTTAATTTATGCCCCGTGTGATGATTCCTTCAGTTCAGCTTGATTTCCCTTTGGAATTTCGTAGTTGTTCCAACTCTGTTTGCCAAACACATCTTCATCAACAGCACAGGCTAAATTAGACCTAGTTACTTTATCCTCACAATTCAGATGGAATTGTCTGCTTGCATCATTGAAAGTAGAGCCTACTTTTATTTCCTACAGTATTTACAATAACAGTCAGAGCTATGGTGTTTGGTTGGGTTCCAAGCCTTTTAAGTCCTCTCTGTTACCTTTCTGGCCTCGTGATCCTTTCTAACAAGCTGAAGAATCTGAGGCCACTTCTAATAAGCTGTGTGGGTGACACCGCATAGAAATCCATTCATAGCTAAAAGGCTTTCTAAAGAAAGGTACTAAGGGAACAAAGGATGATACTAGATACTAGACAACTACATTTTGCACATTTTGTGATACAGTGCAATTTATAAACCATTTTATGTAATCACTTGAAAATTAACTATATGCAAGACAGTTCTTTAAAATGTACTATATTACAAGCTACCTTGCACTATAATATCGGTCAATAAGATGTTAATTTATTTGAGACTAATTTTTACTGGAGCTAATGTGACATAACAATGCTAAAATGCCATGCATTCAGCTTGATACAAATGTTGAAATTTTGAGTAATTTAATGGGTGTTTAACAAGATGGAAAAATATGAAGACCTGTAAGTGTTTTAAAGTACACTATAATTCCCCAACATTTAAAATTCTTTTATTATTTACCCACATTTTTGTCAGAGTTCATGTCATATGCTGCCATTGGTTTCCATTCCCTGCTGTTTTTACCACAATGACAGTTCATAGTGGCCATGTTTGTATTTATTATTATGTGCTTGTATAAGTATACACATAGTAGAATGCCATAGCTTTCTGTAAGGAACAAACACAAATTATAATTGCTATCTCTACTAAACCCTAGAATGAAATACAAAACTCAAAGACTACAAAGATGGTGGTGTCCGTTTTGACATCATCAGCAGCATACACCTGGGCCTACTGACCCTGCAGTGGAAAGAAAAGAATAACATAAACTAATTTCTCAAAAATGACTTATATTTCATTTTCCTCCTTAAAACTGTCAGAAGATTTCAGAATATTGGAATAGTGTACATATTGTATGGACTGTGGTGTTTTGTTTTTTGAATGGCATGTTACAGTAGTGTGAAGATTGAAACATCATGAGGTAAGTAATGATCATTTCCATTTGTTAGTGGGCTGTTGAAGAAAAGTACCCAGCTTGGTATAGTTCATTTTATGGTTTAGTGCAAGGTCTGTTGCTTTATTTAAAAAAGCACCTACCCTACAATGCAATTGGAAATGACCAGTCTTGCCTTTCTAGCACTTCTTGCCAACACCATATATTTAGCATGCTAATGTATGCTATTGCTAGCTGGTATTTGTCTGGATGGGTTTTGTTGGTTTACTTTTGACATGCCTTGTTTTATTGTTTAACCTCTAACTGCACTTTAATATCTTCCCAGTATATTCAATTTATAAACTGAATTGAGGTAATATAATCTAAAAAAAAAAAAAATCCAAATTGTAACCACTGTCAGACATATGACCGCGGTAGAACTATTGTCCAGTTGTATCTTATATACATTATCTGACAAGTATGCTATGAGTAGCACTACAATTATTAGGGTACCATTCAATATAGCAGACGAAGATAATCACAATACTGTATTCTAGTACTTGTGTGTGTGTTTTTGGCTGTATGCACAGAGATGTGCGCTTCCGATGCTATGGGCACTTACACTATGACAAGAATTAGTAGCAAACATGTTGACCCTGGCAGGCTATTTTGCTGTGAGTAATGCTGGATATGCTAGGTGGCGCTGTTCAGCCTCATATTCAGCACCTTTACAAAAACCGTATGCATTTATTCATCCAAGCAATTTTTTCCCTCTCCTGTGCTTGGTCTTACAGACACTTCCTTTTTTTCCCTCTTTCCCTCCATGCATGCCTGACTTTCGCATTATTTCTTCCTCGTCTCCAAAAACCCCTTTGCTAGTCATGCACACGCACAAACACATTTGTGAGTTTAAATCAGTCGGGATTGTTTTGCCTTCAGCCAACTATGCACTTTGTTGTTAGTGATATCAAACAAGTTAGATATGGGTCAAGAGGTTTGACAGCACAGCAAAGCCATAGTTTCCCATAAGTGCCATCCATTATAACCATGAAATTGCGCAAACAGGGTTGGTCAAGCTTCTTAAAAATCGACTAGCTACTCTATAGGAAAATACACTGCATGACAAAAAATCCACTTGTGAAATATAACAATCAGAAGATTCAGTGCACAAATGATTCAAACTGATTCAGTTTGCTGGTTGATTGATATTGTTGGCCGGTGGCTGATTTCTTTATTTCTTTATTTATATTTTTTTTTTTTTCAGTTGAATTTGCAAGACTTGTGGAATTATATATTTACTAGATATTCAAAGACTAAAATATATAACTGTGTATTTGCTGATTTCTTTCTGCAACTGAAAGGCAAATACAGTGATACTTGTTCATAAAACTACAGCTTACTTTCTTTGCTTAACATTTCTGTCAAATAATTTGTTTCACAGAATTGTTAAATAACAAAAAGAAAACTAATGGAGACTAATAATGGGAGATTCTGAGCGTTTGCACTCCAGTGCTGTCAAAATAAAAGTCTTATTTCCATCATGTTTTAGCCAAAGATAACTAATTTGCCAATGATTAAAACCAACTCATATTGGTTTTGGCCTGTTTGTCGCAATCCAAACAAAGCTTGTTCTGATTCTGTCCAGCTGATTATATTTGCTATTTGGCCATTTTGTCCAAACTTAATGACTTTGTGTATTGAAAATATGTAGCATGTTGTTTAAATATATATAAACGACACAAAATAATACACTATTGGTTCTCTCATAACATACTTACTATTGTTAGACAATGGCATACGATCTGAAATGCCAAGCAGTGCAAGAAAAAGCTGTGTTGTCTGCTAAAACGTCAGACCAGATCCAGAGTGCAAACCATGAATGTTATTTAAAGAAAGCGCACAGAGAGAAAAGCACTCGTGATTTACCGAAAACAGCTGTGCTGATATTCAATGTTTGGCAATCTGGAGATGGTTATTATAAAACACGCCTCGTGTTTTTCACAATCCTAGGGGAGACTGCCGGCACCCTTGGGAGTCTGGCTAATGGGACTTTCAGGTACCAATACTCCCCTTCCTGAGCCCATCTCAGAGTAGCAGTCGGGGAAAAAGACAGAGCCGAATGTGAAGTATGTCCCCGCGGGAGAATTGGAGGAAGGAAAAATGACTCGGTGCTGAGATGTGATTCATTCTGAAGTGTTTTGATAGCGAGTCTCAAGTCACAAATCTCACACGAGGACAAGGGTCCAGTAAATATTGTCACCAGACTGTCCACCCCACCCTACGGCTCCAGACTTGTACCATGATGATTTAGAAGTACCTTAAAACAACCTCTGTTTTCTCTGTTTTAAAGTGGTAAAAATAGCAGAGGACTGCTTGAGGATAGTTTAAATGAGTGTATTAGGTAACTTGGTACATTGTAGTGTGTGGAAGAAAAAGAAGTGGTACTTATTGCTCTGCCATAGTATGTAACAATTGGTTTAATGTGGACTTTTGGTGGCAGGAGTGTGCACTAAAAGCACAGGGAACTGGAATAGAGCACTCTAATGATTTAGCAAGGTGGGCACAGGATTTTAGATGCGTTTCGTGACCTCATGAAAGTGAAGTTGTTTTATTTGTGCTTATAGTAAGGTATTGCTAGTTTAAGCTTGGATCTGTCATACTGTATGCAGGGCAAATGTGAAGGTCTTGAGGTACTGAGAATTCATTTTCTACTTGATTTCTATAGGAGAATTGTGAAGTGGTCGATGTTTGACTTGTTAGGGCTAGTTATCACATGCTAACTAGTCCAATCAGGGGTGCGTTTCCCAAAGGCATAGTTAGCCTACTATGGTCGCAAGTTCCGTCGTTACCAGCATAGTTCAACGATT